>BSBK01004518.1:0-207500 GCA_027943335.1 Chamaecyparis obtusa
TATATATACTTATATATATGTATATATATACATATATATATATATATATATACTTATATATATATATATATACATATATATATATATATACTTATATATATATTTATATATACTTATATATATATATATATATATATATATATATATATATATATATATATATATAGATATGTATAGATATATATATATCCACACACACACACACACACACACACATATATATATATATATATATATATATATATGTATGTATGTATGTATGGAGTTGAATTGGTTTTCACTGAAGGAAGTAGGCCTTCTTTCAAATATCTGAATTATGACTTGATGGATTAAGACTTTAACCTGATTGTATCAAATTGTTATTAGGGTTTTAAGTTGTCTTTTAGAAAGTAATGTACTAGGGGCTCGAGATGTGTTTTATGTTATGTTATGTGTACTTTATATATGCTTTACAATCCTGATTATTTTTACTCAACATTGGTTATTTAAATGGTTTATGTGGATACTTGGAGAGTGATTTTGTCACATTATGGTTTGAGGATCAGTGCATGTTCCTTATGATTTTGTGGAATAGTTTTGAGGACCTTATTATTATCTTTTTTATTTTATTTTTTTCAATTTGTGAACCTAGGTAGGTTAACTAAGTGTATAGGTGGAAAATGGCTTGCAATAGGTGTCGGGGCCTGCAAGTGACTTAATTTGTGATAATTAAATGACATTGAATGTTTAAAATAAATTAATAAGACATTGTGTGCCTCGCCCATGCCTGAGTTACTTGATTGAGTTTTGACTAGGATGGGTATGGGAAGATGCTTGCTGCCTACATGGACTGGAAATGATATAGTTGGTACCTCATCTACATGAGACATTACTAATACCACATAGAGTCACTAAGGCATCAGGGTCTTGAGAGACTACCAGGATAACCTTAGAGTTGGCTCAGGTGATGACACTTCTATTTATGCATCTTAGGTTTCCTACATGTGTTGGTTGCCTCTGGTTGTGTATGTTGTACCTTATTATCCTAGGGTACTTTTGAGTTAGAAGCTTTTAGGATCCCTTCCTTAGCTTGTATTGTGTTGATTATTGATGTTTGATATATGGGTGGGGTCTGTTGTTATCTCCTCAGCATGGTGGGAGTGGACCATTTAGGTTCAACGAGGTTAGGTTGTAGTGATTCTTTTACCATTTGAGATTTCAATGTTTGTGTACCAGTGTTGGATGATCCCTATAGTAGTTATACTTTATTTTTCATCATTGTTTGAGATGGATTCTTATTCTATGTTCTTGTATCTTTGTATCAATTATTCAGGAGATATCATTTTGTACTTTATATTGGATTATTGTATTACTTACCTTGCGACTTATGCAGTGGATGTGGATTATTATGGATACCTTATGGTACCAATTGTATTTATGATTTCCTTTATATGATGTTGTATATTTATTAGTCATTTGTATACATGAGATTTATAATTATATCTAATCTAAAGTAATTAATTAATCTTTACGTAATCTATATCAAGGAATCCTTGAGATTTGTAATCTATGTTTGAGTTGTACTTGTATGTGAGTTGTAAATTATATTGTATTTCTTTCACATTGTAAAATATATTTTTTGTTGTGTGTAAACTCTAAAAAAAAAATTATGTTTAAACTTAGTTGCATGTTTAACATTAATTTCTCCTAGGTTCCCTGGTGGGGAATTACAACCCCAACATAATGGCATTACTGAAAGAAGAAATAGATCTATCATTGATTGTGCTAAAACATTAATGATTCAGAAAGGTGTTGCACACACATTGTTTAGAGAAGCAATAAGAATTGCTATTTATACATTGAGTAGAGTTCAAATGAAGAAGGTACAAACAAAACTCCTTATGAGTTGTGGCATGGGCGATCCCTTAGTGTAAGTTATTTCAAAGTTTTTGGAAGTAGATGTTTCATAAAAAGAGATGAATATTTAGGAAATTTTTGCCCACAAATTGATGAGGGAATATTTTTTAAGGTATTCCACAAAGAGAAAATCGTACAGGTGCTTGAACAAGAGAATAAATAAGATAGTGGAAAGTGCTAATATGAGAGTAGATGAATTTTATGAACATAATGATGAATCCAACAAGGAGTCTGATGACTATCATGGGTTTATATATGTACAATTGGTGGAGTAGGAAACTATAGCATAACCAATGGAGAGAGAGGTTAATGAACAAGAACTGATTCAAGTGGTTGAAGGTACTCAAAGATATGAACCAATGTTTCCAAGGTATGTGAAAGTGAAATTGAATCATTCACTTGATCAAATTATTGGTGATAGAAATGTTGGTGTTTTAACAAGAGGAAAGGAAAGAGAAATTACATGTTTGTTATCTGAACTTGAACCTAAAACTGTGAAAGATGCATTGAAATATGATGATTGGTTGAAGACTATGTAAGAAGAATTGGAAAAGATTGATAAAAACCAAAACTTGGACATTAATACCTAGACCAGTGCACAAGAATGTAATTGGTACTAAGTGAGTTTTCATAAACAAGATGAATGAAAAAGGTGAAGTGGTAAGGAAAAAAGTAAGTTTTGTGTGAAAAAGATATGCAGAAGAGGAAGCCCTGGACTATGTTGAAACATTTTTTGGGTTCTACTACCCACTATTGTTTTTTACTGATTTGGTTTTCCATAAGATAAACATATGTTTCATGTGTTTCATTATTTTGTGGATGTTCTTATGGTTATGATTTTATTAAATTGAGAGTTGTGAATGTTGTCAGAAATTTTAACTAGTTGATAAAGTTGGAAAATTTGTAGATTATTGATTTAGCCCTCCCCACTCAATAATCTGATCTTAGGATTAACAAATGTTGGTAATCAAACAATGAGAAGTTTGGTGGAGCTGGTAATCAAAGTCTTTTGGATGAGAGAATTAAGCTTATGGAATTTATTAACAAACAAGCTCTTTTTGATATGGAACTTTAGGGTGTTAACTTTACCTAGTCAAATAGAAGGGTTGGCCAAGACCTCATTCAAGTTAGATTAGATCGTGCTTTGATCATTGGTTGCTAGTTAAAACTTTTTGGGTGTATGTTGTCTTCTCTTTTGAAGATCGGATCCGATCACTTCCCTATTTTCTTCAATGCGGATCTAATTACTGTAAAGGGTCTTCTGACCTTCAGGTTTGAAAAATGTGGGTGGACCATCTAGAGATTGAGCAGAATATCAAAGAATTTTGAATATCAGTATCACTAACACTTCTTCAAGCATATTTCATCGACTCCTCAAAATGAGCAGCCTTTATTTCAGCTACCTCATCACTATCATCCTCATCCATTGCCTCATGGTTCTCACTTCTTTTTCTTTCATGTTCAATATCCTATAAAAGTGCAAAAGAAAGAGAACATGAAAAATTGAAATAATAAGATACAAATTGAGGAAAATTGAATCAAAAAATGTAAAATTCTAACACACCAATTCAAATAAAAGCATTAAGAAATTCATAACCAAATCTAGTTTGCAAAAGCCACCATAATTGAAACTCACCTTCTCAATATTTTCTCTAATAGCATACTTGCAAGCCCGCTGACAAATCTCTATAATATTAGCTCCACTGAATCCTTGGGTATAACGAGCTAGTGCCATTAGGTCCACATCCTTTGAGACAAGTGTTTTTTTCAAGCAAGACTTGAAACTTTGATAACATGAGGACTCATCAGGTTAAGGACTGGTTAATGACTCTATCTGCAACACCACCAGCATCCCCAACAAGCAAATGGATTGCTAGAGCCCAAAGTAGTCTAGAAAATAGAACGAGTAGGGACCCGTTGTCAATAAGCAACATAATGAGTGTGGACACCTAAAGATAAATATCTAGACTAATCACCAATCAGGATGCCATTGGTGATTAGTCTAGATATTTATCTTCATTTTTTTTTTTAAACATTCCATATTTAATCAAAATTTCTACTAACCATAGTCGATGTTTCCACTAACCGACGTCAAAACTCTGACCTAGTTTGGTCTAAAAATTGACCATTTTGCATCGAACTGTGGCATTGTGGGTTTGGCATCTGGTCAGAGCAGCCAAATATTTTGACCAATATTGGTCTATATTACGATGCCATGTGGTCAAAATATGACCTTCATGGTTTTCACATCTCGGTTGGATGGGCCAAGCATTTCAACAAACTTTGGTCAATTTTTTCATGAATATTCAACCACTTGCTAATGTCATTTTTGACCAAGATTAGCATTGAACATTCTACGATTAAAGAGATATGTTGATATTTCGACAAGAAAAATAGCGACCAATTAGTTGGTCAAGTATTTGACCCATTTGGGTAGAAAATTTGACCAATAGTCCATCGAAAATAGGTGCAAATTGTACTAGTGGTCCTTGTCCTTTATAACCCATTTTCTGCATTATTTGGAAACCTTTTCCATATTGATGAGTAGGAATACTAATATTTTGAATTCATTTCTCATGGGCACTTGAATCCTCATCTTTATATAGCCATTTTAAGATTTCATTATCTTCTTCATCCATAGATGAAGAAGTACTAGCCCTTACAAAGTGGTCATTTTATTTATGGGGTGTATGTAGGCTAAAGGGTTTTCCATGGAACTTTGGAGATAAGGGTAGATCCATCATAGATAAAGAGTATTAACCCATGCCTTTTTGTTTGATTTTGCATTGTTTCTCAAAAATCTTCATCATGCTATCCATTTTTCGATAATGGGCTTCCTTGGTGTGTAATTGGCTAGATTTTTCTTGGTCTTCTTTTTCTTCATGAGTACTTTCCCCACTAACTTTCTCCTTTCCCTTAGTCGATGTAGCTAAGTTAGTGGGAATTTGATGATTTTAAACAACAACATCTTCTTTCTCTACCTTTTCTTTTCCTTTTAAGGATCGCAAATCCTTTGAGCTTTATCCTTGCTCTATTGTTATCAACATAGATCCTTCTACATTATGGGGAACCAAGGAGTCATTTATGGGTTTAAGGTTATTGTAATGTTGGAATGGATTCAAATCTCCACTCACCATGACTTCTTGTCCCATGTAAGGAAACTTCAAGCATTGATGGTATGTCGAGGGTACTGCTTGCATTTTGTGTATCCATGGCCTTCCTAATAATATATTATTGGTTAATTTCAGATCTAGGAGTTGAAAAATGGTTTTTTTTTTTTGCATTGGACCTACTCATATGGGGAGGACTATTATCCCTTTAGACACCCTTTCTCATCATCATAAGATTTAATAGTTATTTTTCTCTTAGGGTCAATAGATTCCTCAAAATACCCTAAGGATTTGACAAGGTTTAATGTCCAAATATTTAAGCTATCTCCTCCATAAATGAGGAATCTCTTAACCCTATTTTTATGTATTAACACCTCAATATGCAATGACAAGTTTTGCAGATGATTTAAAGACATACCATCTTTCTCAGAAAAGGATAGAGAAAGGGGCGCAACAAGGTATCCTACCATATTTTGAAACTTATCCGCATCCAAATTCAAAGGTACCTTGGTTTCAACAAGGGCCTTTTCCAAAATCTCTTTATGAGTAGGTGAAAGTTTGAGTAACTCTAAAATGGAAATATGCACAGGGGTTCTTTGAAGTTGATCTACCAAATTGTATTGTTTTGAAGAAGGGGGTTTTTTATTAGGTAGGATGATTCTAGGGGAACCTCCTGATAGAGTGATTTTTTATGCTTTCCCCCTAGTCACAACATTATATGTTTCTTTCCTTTTTTTTTCCTTTACCACAATCACATTGATTTCATTCTTGCAACCACTTAGGGAATTTATGGTATTTTCATCAGTATGGGAAAAATTACCTTTTCATTACCCCTCTTGTTATTATGGTTGGAATTTGATGTTTCCCCCTTTTTGTGATTTAAGAAAGGGTTATTGAAAGCTATGTGATCCTCGTCATTTTGAGGTCCTTCTACCTTTATGGTACCATCATCAATTAAGTCTTGGACCAAATGTTTAAGCTTCATGCATTTGTTGGTCTTATGTCGTTTGTTACAATGGTATTCACAATGACGCGAGTCATTCCCCATGTTGGTTTGACTTGAGGATCATATGGCCTTGATTCAGGTAGAACAATGATTTTGTTGGCCACGAGAGTTCTCAAAGCATTTTCCATTGGTTCACCTAGGAATGTGAACTTTCTTTTTTGAAATGCGGGAAAGAAAGGTTTAGGTTTGTTGACATTCAAATTGTTGAAAGGATTGTTATTGGTGTTGTTGTTGTTGCAATTGTTGTTATTGTTAGAAGAATTTTTGGTCGTTTGATTAATATTATATATTTGATTTGGCCCACTCGATAAATTAAAAGGAGTAGCCTTTAAGTTGTGTTCTTCCACAACTCCGTCATTCACAATATTTTTATTGGTGTTTTTCAACCATAATCTTGGTTTATTGTTGTTCTTATTGGCTCCTTTGATATTATTATAATTATTTAAGTTATGGTTGTTGTTAGTGTTTGCATAACCTTTTTTGTCTTTGAATAATTTAATTTTACCTCTTTTACCAACACTTATTCAATTTTTATCCCATTTTAAATATGCTTTTCAAATGTAGGGGGACATTGAAGTTGGAGTCTATAGTTCATCTCCATGTTAAGGTTATTCATGAAGATCTCTATCTTTTATTTTTTGGGTATACTTCATGGATATCATGCGAAAACCATCCTCCATATTTGGAGAAACCCTAGAAAAGACCCACCATGTCTTTGTTTTGTATCACATAAATTGAGCATTGTGATTTCATGCTCTATGTTATAGGAATAATGAGTCATGAATTTAGAGGCTAGTTGTTCAAATGTTTTGATTCCTTGGGGAAATTTTGAAAATGACTCCCTAGCTTGGCCTCCCAAGCTTCTTGGAAATAGCCTCATTAAATAGGTTGTATTGTGCATGAATTCTATACTTAAAGTACATAATTCTCTTAAATGGTCATAAGGGTCTGATTTACCCATGTATATATCATATTTAGGAAAGACCACATTAAGAAGGAAAGATGCCATAACCAAAATCCTATCAAATGGAAATGGGCATAAAGGCTCGATAGAAAAGGGCTTTGGTTCGGCTGCTTTCTTCATAGTATCGATTTGTGCTTGAAACATTTTGAGTTGTTTATTCATAGAACCTAAAGGATTTTCCTCTTCCTCAACTTTCTTAAGTGTTGTAATATCGTAATGATGAGTAATTTTGACCCCTAATTGGGCTAAGTTAAGGAAATATCTTTCCTTATTTCTCTCTAATTTTTTTTCCATAATTCAAGCAATTCAGGATCTTGGGCCATCCTATTGGATCTTTCTTTTGTTGTATCTTTTGGCCCTTGGTTTGTCTGGTTAGTGGTTCCTTAGATTGTTACTCCTTGTTCTTCATTGTTTCCCCCATGAAGATAGCCATAAAATACTGCATTTTGATCCATTGGATTGACTCTTTCTTCAAATAGCTTTGGGAGACTATCCTCTTGTGTGATCATGTGAAAACGGACATCAAAAAAGGTTTGAATTGAAATTGTTTTCCCAAAATTTGGTGATTGTTCATTTTAAGAAGATATTAAAAATATAAGATGATTTTTCAAATAGATGTTTCTCACTTGTTATATGTAGCTTCAAATAAAGAAATCGCAAGTACACTTGTCTTTCTAACCCTCTACACACAAAGTCTTTGAATTTTTGAATGTTATCATGGATTTTCCACAATAAGTAACTCCAAGAAATCTACCTAGTTGTTAAATTCATTTGTAAGCATGGTTTTAACAAGGTAGGATTTCTAAATTAACAAGGTACTATTAAATATTCCATTCAAAAGAGATATCAAGTTTCATCCTGCCAAAATAAGGGGCTTCCCACCATCGGTATGTCAGAGTTTTGCGCAATCCCGAAAGACTACTCGAGGAAGTTCGATACTTAATATCCTTTTGTCATTCACCCCATTCAGGATGGATGTCTTTTATTTTATAGTGGATTGGATTATTACAGTAAAGGCAATTATATCCCACTTTGGGTTGTCCCTCTCACTGGCCTCATTAAGGGAATTTCTTGGGAGATGAGCTCACTATAGTTCTAGCATGTTCATATAAAGAAAATAAATGAAATGAAGAGATAGGTTTGGGAGTTTGATTCACCAAAAGGTGAAGAGCATATCCCTACTATTATTTCAATCTGAGGCACAATTAACAATGTTCAATTTATGCAAACCCACTAACCAATGGGAATCAAGTATTTCTACTTTCTTCCAAAAATAAGGGGTTTTAAAATTTAGTGCTTGGTCATTCCCTACCCTTTCTTTTAATCAAGAGACTTGGTATTTTTGGCATTTTGATCCACTTGAAAAGTTAAGAGAATAGGCCTATTACCAAATTTCCTAAATAATAATAGGCTATCTAATTACTAGGTTCAAAGTGAAAATGCAAAAATTCAAGCAAAGAATTACCAAAGTTTCAAGGCATACCTTATTTCAAAGCTAGCTAAGGCTAGGGGTATTTTTGATTGATATTTTCATGTTTTCAACTCACCTAGAGGTGATTGTTCCAGCTATTTTTCCTCTTCTTTGAAATAGTTAGTCAACACAACCAAGAAAATTGAAGGAAAACAAACAAAAATGGTATCTAAGCCTTAGTTTTCAATTTTATGTAAAAAAGATCAAGGCATAAAAATCCAATTCAAGGAAACAAAATTCGATTTATAAGCATTGACAACTTGTAAATAATGTTCGTATTCCTTATCTTCTTTCTTGGACTCCTCCTAAATGCAATTTATATGGGCTATGTTCCCCTTATGGATCCTTCTTGCTATGGGTTTATCCTCACTGTTATTTTTTGCTCTTTGGATTTTTGACCTTTTTATGACCCGCCATTAGAAAAACACATGAAATTCATTTCCAACTATTAGATTTATCAATTTTAAAAAATAATCAAAAGCACTGCAGAAATGATTAAATGCGTTGTTTAAAGCCTAGAATGCATTGCAAAAAATATCAAATGCGCAGAAACAAAAATTGAATGCACTTTTTAATTAGCCAAATGCGCATAAAGGAAACTTGGAATGCATTTCAGGATGAATTGAATGCATTCTAGAGTCAAGGTGAATGTGCTAAAAGAAATAAAGACATAAGTTATTGGATGCACTATTTCTCCATGCAAAGGCACAACTATTTATCTTGAAAGCACTATTTCAAGCATTGGATGCACTGCAGGAAGTCTTAAATGTGCTACTTTACCTATAAAATAGAGTTAAAAACAAGAAAATGATAGAAATTTAACAAATTCTCTGAAATTTAAATGTTTGAGGCCTAATGCCGCTGGTGGGTTCCATTTTGTGTACTATTGAAAGTACCTTCATAGGGTTAGTTCGTCAATAAATAAACAAATAACTAAATTAACCACAAATAGTGAGCTATTTAAATAAAGACAATGAGCACTATATGGCTCTCTATTTAGATATGCTAATGGTAACCTCTCAACAAGCCTCCATTAGTGACAACTCTAAAATTAGAAATGATGAAGTTATTTAAGCTAATTAAGTGTATTCCAAAGAAAACTATGCTCAATTTAAGCTTAAAATGTGTTTCTAGTTAAAATTCTTAATAAGTTTGATGCAATTCTTAGATATGTGGATAGACATAAATCTGAGGTGTTTGAGAAGTTTAAGATATTTAAAGCTAGATTTGAGATTGAGAGTGATAAAAAGATTAAATGTTTGAGATTTGATGAAGAAGAAGAGTTTACATCTGATCTTTTTGAAAGTTCTTCTAAAAAGAATGGCATTAAGAGATAGTTTTCAGCACCAAGAACACCGCAAAATAATGGTTTTGTGGAAAGCATGAATCAAACAATTCAGGAAGTAGCGAGAACTCTATTGAAGGAGGAAATTCTACTAAAAATATACTAGAGAGAAATAATGCATACTGCTATATAAATGCTTAATAAAGTTCTATACTAGAGGAAATATGGAAAGACTTCATATGAACTTTGTTGCATGGAAGAGCACCTATGGTAAAATATTTCAAGATATTTGGAAACATGTGTTATATTCGAAAGGATGAGGAAAATATTGGGAAGTTTGATAGAAAAGATGATGAAGGCATATTTCTGGGATATTGAACAAAATTGTGGAAAGTGCGATTGTGAAGGTTGATGAAGAGTTTTAGAAAATCCATGAGTGACATATTGGGTAGGAATATGATACATAGTACAAGAGAAATGAAGAAGTTACTCAACTGACACCGTCATCTATAGTGAAGAAACCAAGATATCTATAGAAAATTCATTTAGAAAATTAGATTATTGGAGATAATAATAGAGGAGTTGTTACTAAAAGTAAAGAATCTGATGATCATGCTTGTTATGTTTTCTATTGGAAGTTGAACCTAATTCTATAAAAAAAGATTGTAATGATCAAGGTTGAATCAATGCAATGAAGGAAGAAATAAGTCAGAAGGAGAAGAATCAGACTTGGGAATTGGTGCCTAGACTAATAGACAAGAATATGATAGGCACAAAATAGGTTTATCAAAATAAGCTAGATGAGAATGGAAAATTTGTGAGGAATACGAGAAGGCTAGTATGAAAAGGTTACTCACAAGTTGAAGGTATTGACTTTGAAGAAAATTATGCCCCTATTTCTCAAATGGAAGCTATTAGGATGTTCTCAAAATTTGTGACTTCCAAAGGATTCAAGTTATTTTAGATGGATGTTAAGTCTACATTCCTAAATGGAGAACTAAAGGAAGAAGTATACATTGAGAAACTAGAAGGGCTCTTGAATTAGAATCAGATCATGATGCAGTTTACACATTAATGAAGGCCCTATATGGATTGAAGAAGGCACCTAGGGCTTGGTATGGAAAATTGGATAAATATATAATCATTCAAGTATTCAAGAAAGGTTGTACTTGTTGGTTCCCAAAACCGCAAATTGGAAATCCAAAATTTTTTCCAATTATCCTAAAGGATTGCTTCAATTAGTCTTGGCCAATGAAAAAGAATAATCCAATTCCCCTACACTTTAGGATTTACTACACATAGGTGGGTGAACCTTTACTTCAAACCTAAGCACCTAGTTCAAAGCTCTTCTATAGCGAATTTAGGCTTGTGAGTTCTTCGGTAGACAAAATCCTTGAACTCGATCAAAATAAAGTTGAATGTTGAATGTTTGAATTGATTGAATGTTTTGTATAATATTTGTTATTAATTCATTATATTCTTGCAAGAAGGAAGTATGTATATTTCTAACTTCATTTAATAACTCCAATAATTATATTCTAAAGATTTTAAAAGGCCAATTCCTTAGTTTATTCAGGAAACATAGTCAGCTATTATGAATATTATTATGTACAACTCTATGAGACAATTTTTATTTTAAATATCATAAATTATCCCCCCTGAGCTCTACAATAGAAAAATCTTATAAGCAATTCTTTGTTAGTCCAAAAGTTTATTATCTTCTTTGGTGGGAAGTCTAATTAGACACAAATAAGGAAACACCTATTTATTTCACAATATCTCTGATTGTTAAACAAAGAATGCAGAAAATATCCAATGCTAAAAATCCTTATTGGGATAATTCAATAATCTTTTTATTGATCATAAAGGATGAATCCACACTCTAATTGTAATCTCTTTGCCTCAAATAAAAATAAACAAAAGAACTTTTTATTCATTATTAATTTTTTTTTTAATTTATATTACAAAGCCATCCATCACACTCCTTATTCCTCCCTACAAAAGATAAATCTTTCTCATTGAATTCTCATGCTTCTCCCCTTATTTCATAATATATTCTCTATATATATGTGTTTGAGTGGCTTCCACACCTCTTTAGGGTGAAAAGGTACTGTATGCACCCTAAAATGGTCGCCTAGACTTTGGGCCCCGTTTATTTGATTTATCAATCCTGAATCATTTTTATCAATAATCAATATTTTCAACAATATCAATCTCTTGATCAAATCCTAATTTCGATCATATATTGGATTTTTATCCTATGGGCTAACCATTTATCCTAAGTCTTTATTTGATTAAAAGGAATATTTCCTCCCCTTTTAATTAAATAAAAAGCCCCCACCTTTCCTCTTATCCTAAGTTGCACAAATAAAGCATTATTCTTATTTTATAAAAAGGGAAAAAGACACTTTTGTCTCACATGAGGCTCAAAAGTCAACACTTCACTCTCATTGGAGGATGTTTGTGCACATGGATTGCTCCTCTTTCAACCTCCACCACTGATTAAGACTTTTTGCCTCTTAATCTCCATAGTTCATTTCACCTCATTTCTTATAAAAGGAGAGCTCTCTCCTTCATTTGGATATCCATGTTTTATGCTAATGTTATGCTGCAGGTTTTCTAGGTACATTTGGAGCTTTTGAAGACATTGAAGACTTGCTTCATTTCATCACTTAGTTGCATATTTTCTCTCATAGTTACATGATCATGGCATTCTTAGTTTAGTTTCCTTTTATGCAGTAGAATAATCTCACATAGTCTAAATAGGAAGCATTGTAATCCATTGCTATTTCCTTTCATAGATTAGTTGCATTGTACTTTCATTTCCATAGCTTAGATTGCATTCTCATATAGCTTGCATTGCATTTCATATTGGATTCTTGGAGATATTGGCACTCTTTCCCTTGTCTTCACTTGAATCTCTCATTGTATGGTTGACTAGCAAGGTCACAAGTTTGTAGCTCTAGCTGAGAGCAATTTTACAAACCTTGCAACTCCATGCATAGAGAGCTATGAGCCGCTTTTTGAGGCCTCACTCTTGAGCAACCTTGCATGTAATGGTTCATAGAAGTGCATATTTTAGTGTGTACATTTCTGGCGCCCACCGTGGGGCCGAGTAGATTAGCTTTGTCCCTTTTAATTCTGCATTTTTCGTCATTTTCGGATTAATTTTCGGAAAAATCTGCGTCTCTGGTTTTTTTTGTCTCAGATTATCGCGCGACACTTCTCAGAAATATCGCGCGATATACTTCCTGTCTTGGTGCGATACTTCGCTCGAAAAAAGTATCGCATGCCTATATTGAAGTATATCGCCTGGCATAGGGCGAAGTATCGCCTGGCATCGTGCGAAGTATCGCTCGACTGGGGAAGTATCGCCCGACTATAGGAAACTGTGTCGCGCGATACTGTTGGAAACTGAGAAACATCGCCTGGTCTGGCAGAGACTTGCGCTTTCAGTTTTTTTTGTCCGAATTCGACTATTTTAGCTTGCTGTTTTGTTTTACTTTGTTTAATTAGGTCTAACCTGCTTTTTTTTAAGCTTAAATCCATTAGATTATTGCACATTTACATTTGGATTTTGATTTTGCTAACATTGTGGGCCTAACAAGTTGTGTTTGTAGGTGCTCTCCTTTGCTTAAAAATTGCTAAAAACGCATGTCAAAGAGGGCTACTAACAGTCTTTGCAGGGCTGCCCAAGCATAAAAACAAAAAAAAAAATTTCATTTCTTGCTTGTTGTTATTTTCCTTTCATTTGTGGCATTCACTAATTGTATTAGGAATCTTAATACCTTGTGAAAGGGATTTTGAGGTGGTAGGAGAAGTATGCTCTTCACCTTTAGGTGAATCAGAAAATCTTGACCCATCTTAAGGTTTTGGAAGCAAGGGGGTAATTGATCTCTTTGTTTGGTGTGTTTGGGAAAAATTCTTGAGATAGGGGAGTATGCTCTTCACCCTTGTGGTGAATCAAAAACCTTGAACCTCAAGATTTGATCCATTTTGTTTAGTTTAGGAATCCTTTAGAGGGCCTTCTCTTGAGCAATCAAGAGGAACGACTCAAGTGGGGAAAACCTTGTCATCATTCTCCTTGGTGGCAAGTGATTCCAACTCACTATAATCTCAAGGCTATCAAGGACACCAAAAACCTTGGTAGACATAACACTTGTCTTCGTTTGATGTGAGTAGCTCATGGGATTGCGACCATGAGGAAAACATTGAACAAGAATGCTTAAGGTACTCTTGAGGCCGCGAGGTCCTAGTCCTTTATGAGGAGCAAGAGGGGTGTTGTGAACGGAAATCCTTATTAAGAACCATTAGATAGAAGCCACCCTCTTTTAGCCGCTTATCTTCTTAGTACAAGGATTGATCCAAGTGGTTTACCCGGATCACCTTAAGATACTCACCATATGTGTCCCTTTGGTTGTGTCATTTTGACATTTCCATGACAAAGCCAATATCTCTTGTGGGTAACCACTTGGTGTGAGGCAAGGGGGCATCAAGTTGTGGGCTAAGTTGATAAGTAATGAGCCTTGTCTTGTAGGTAGATATTGCTTGAATTGTCTTCGATTGTGTGATACCAGTGTAAACGTTCTCAACATACAAACAATCGGTAGCATTCATAGGGTGCTTTTTCAATTTTGATATCACAAGTGTTTGTCTTGGCAAGGTTGCTTTTGCCCTTGTTTCAAGTGTTTGAAGACATGTTTGATCCTTTACTATTTGCAAACCTGTCCAAATGCTGTTGAATTTGTGACTGAAACCAAAAACATCAACCCTCAGACTGAAAATTTTGACCAAACAGACCCAAAAACGCAAATTTCACACAATTCTGGTCAAGAGTTGAATAATTCTGCAACAGTATCGCACCTTGTAAGGCGAAGTATCGTGTGATACTTCGCACATGCTATAAATATCGCCCCCTTTGAAGAGAAATATCGCGCGATAGTTCGCCCTTGACGGACTATCGCCCTGCCTGCCTGGAGTATATCGCCCTCTAGTGTTAAGAAGTATCGCCTGTCTTAGGGCAAAGTATCGCACGGGTATAGGTTTATCACCCCAGTAGCTTGGAGTATATCGCCTGGTTCATTTTTTTCGTGCTTAAATTTTGGTCAGTTTCAGTTGCTGTCAATTAGGCCAGGTCTTAGAACAGGCTTCTCACCCTGACGCTTGAGATCTGTCTTGACTCCAAATCTCTGGTTCTTAGTTCTCCGGGATAGCATCATTTGATTTACAAAGTCACTTTGGAATAATTGTCAAGTTAGAAAGCCATTCTTGGTGCCAAGGTTCATCTTTAAAATTGTTAGTTATATTCTGGGAAAATTTCAGTTCTCTTATTGTCCAAATCGCTTTCATTTTCAATTATATTTTGGCTTAGTCCAACCTCCTGATTCAAAAGTGCAAGGGTAGTCACCCTTTGATTTGAAGCACCTCTTTGACAGTGTTGGTAAAGCCCCCTTTCTTTTCTTTTTTTCATCTTTCTTTGGACAATAGAGGATTTCGATTATCCTAGTTTGGTGTTGACACTTTGAAAGGTCACCTTATCATTGAGAATATCTCTCTTTCATGTCAGTTACGACAAGGTACCAAGTTAATCAAGGGAAGTGACCCCCTGTTGCCTTTAGCCAGTTACCACCTATCAAGACCCGTCGACAACCTAAGGGAAAAGGACCCCTTTTTGACCAATCTCCTAAGAGTGAATCTGAGGTTTGTTTTAATCCGGGAGCTAACCCTAGTGAAGTGAGCACCTCTTTCATACCACTTTCATCAAGTATGGACATGAGTTACACTTTCACCCGACAACAAAGAGAAGCCATGAATCAAACTCTCGAGGATATCTTTCAACGACACAGAGGAGAGTATGGTGGTTCTTCTCATGCCAGTCCACCCGGGTCACCTCCTAACAACGCGAGGTATTTTGATGCTCATCAACGAGCCGAAAGACAGCACAAGTCAGCTCACTCAGATTCAGGGTCACAACATGAAGACCAGAACAACGAATCTAGTGATCACCATATCAACGCAGCTAATGCAATAAGGCATTCAAGACAAACCTCCCCACTTAAGGACACTTCTCGATATGCAAATACAAGATTAAGAAGCATTGAGAGAGAGAAGCAAGCCTACTTAGATGAACAGGCTGCAAAAAAGGAAAAATTTTGACAACTAGAGGAAGAGGAACGTGCATTGTTGGATATACAGAAAAGAGTCGCCCAAGAAGAAGAAGATAGACTCTATGCACAACGACTCCAAAGTTGATCTAACAGGAGGGGAGCCAATAGTGGGACCAACTCGCCCCCATCTACCCCTTCCCCTAGCCCTCGAAGAAGATCAAAGACACCCTCACGATCCCCAAGTCCTAGAGGAAGAAGGACTTCAAGATATGACCATCATAGGAGACAATCATCTCATAGACATTCAAAGCAACCCTCCCAACGAGCACATCATGGCTCACAACATGGAGGCAGTTATGCTAAATCTGATCATATGGACTTCATGACTATGCAACAAGAACCATCCTTTCAAGCCTATGTGGAACAATACGTGGAACAAAACAAAGACCAATTTTTGGAAAGTCTTATCAACAAAGGCGCTAAAGTTCCATATAACTTTGATGTTCACCAAAAAATCAAGAAACAGAATCCTTCAACTGATGAGTTAATCTTACAAATGCAAAAGGATATAGACAGAATGAAGGCTCCCAAGAGTACATTTCATTTGGACTCCATATGTCCTAATCCCATTGACAAAAGTGTGGTGATGGTAGAATTCCCTAAGAAAGTTGAATTCCCAACATACGACAAATATGATGGCACGGGTGACCCTCATGACCATGTTCGACAATTCTACATAATGAGCTTTTCCTTTCACCACGAAGACTCCTACTTGCTGAGATTATTCCCAAGGAGTTTAAAAGGTCAAGCCATGGAGTGGTTCACCAACCTTTCCCCTCCAGTAAGGACATTTAGAGAACTTGTCCAAAGATTTGTGCAACATTTTGCTTACAATTTATCTAGGTCGGTCACCATGCTTGATTTGTGTAAACTTAAGCAAAATCAAGGGGAATCTTTTGTCACCTTTTTGCAACGATGGAGGCGATTGTGTTCGAAATACCCAAGGACAATCCCTGAAGAAGAGAGAATTGATATCATTGTGAACAATCTAATACCAGAACTCAAATATGAAGTCAAGAAAATCCCATTTAATTCCTTCGATACTATGATAGAGGTGGCATGTCGCATTGAGGATGTCCTAAAAGAACAAGGAATTTTGGCTAAACCAACAAATAACAACAATAGCCAAAATAACAATACTAATGGTAACAAGGACAAAAAGAACTCTTATTGGAACAAAAATAAGCAAGTCGTCAACGACGGAGTTGTTGATTCATCTCAAGTCAAAAATGAAGGAGTTCTTAATCTCTCTCATGCAGTTCAAGCTATGAAGTTGCAAACATCGTCAACGCCACAAGACAAACCTCAGTATCAAAAGAGATCTAAAACGGAGAAAAGACAATTCACTAAATTGGGAGAATCCTATGCAGATGTTTTTAAAACACTAGTCGCTCATAATCTGGCACACCCACAGGATCCTACAAAACATCGAATACCAGATCCTTTACCTCATTGGTGGGATGCTAAGGCTTTTTGCATTTTCCATAATGGGATTGGACACGACATAGAAAATTGTTTTAAACTCAAACATCTTGTCCAAGACCTTATTGAGAAAGGACAATTACAAGTGGATGGGTTAACTACTAATGCAGACCATAAAGCCTTTAAAGAGCCCTTGCCTAAATATGAAAAAGGAGAGAATTCTAGCAATAAGAATGGCAAGGCGGCTATTAACTATACATACACACACGCTGATAATGTGATTAACATGCTTGAAGTGGCTGACGATAATATCAACATGGTGAGAAAGAAAGATCCTTACGGACATAATGTGGACTCAATTCCTATGACTAATGAAAGACCCGCTGTGGTGATAAGAGGTCCTCACACACAAGGAATGCCCCGGTCCCTCAATGTTGTCACTAGGGGTCAGGCTCAAGCACCCATTATCATCAAAGGTCCTAGCACTAGCAAGTCTAAACAACCCATGTCCAAAGGTGCTCCTCCAAAACCTGTCGTTGGTCCTGATTCCAATTATAACCTTATTGACCAACTACAACGTACACCCGCTCAGATATCCATTTTTGAGCTTTTAGAATTGTCTCCTAAGCACAAGCGCGTCCTCGAGGACGCTTTGCGAGCAGCCAATGTCCCTAATAACTTAGATATCGACCAATTCCAAAACATGGTCAACCATTTGGCTAGCCCTCATTTCCTCACCTTCTCAGAAGAAGATGACAAATCCATTAGTCACCCACATAATTTGGCCTTACACATCGAGGTCATGATTCATAAAACCCGTGTTAGGCGTGTACTGATAGATGGGGGTGCGGGGCTCAATATTTGTACTTTGAGTTTGCTACTAGCTCTAGGGTATTCCGAAAACGTCATTGACACAAAGAAAAGAATCACAATCAAAGCATATGACGAAGCAGAAAGAAGTTCTAAGGGATTGGCTGTTTTGCCTATTCATATTGGTCCTGTAGAAAGAGACATATTATTCCAAATTGTTGATGTTGGACCTCTCGCCTACAACATTTTGCTAGGTAGGCCATGGATTCATGAAATGCAGGCAGTCCCATCGACATATCACCAGTGTGTTAAGTTCCCCCATAATGGTGTAGAAATTTGCATCCCGGGAGACAGTGCTCTATCAGTTAATAACATTTCTGCGGGATCACATGTACCTTTGAATAGAGAAGCTGACAATCCTAGTAGTTCACTTGAACAATGCAAACAGAAATTCAAGACCATGGACCTTGGGATGGGAGATTATAAGATTGATTCTTTTACAAAAATGCCAATCTCTCCTAGGTCTTATGGGAGACCCTCCTCAAATGTGAAGCCTTCATCATCAGAAATGACGTTATTCAGGAAATTTGTTGAGTCTTCGGTCCCCATTCAAGAAGAGAAAGAGGAAGTTGCTGTAAGGAACTGGATATATCACGAGGAGAAATACAAACATAATGAGAATTTTGCTCCTTCACCTGAAACTTATGGGAAAGGATATACACTGGTTAAAAATATGGGATATCTGGGATTTGGTCCCCTTAGTCATAGGCTGGATGCTAAAGCTGAGCCTCTTGATCATGCTCTTTTTGGATGCAAAAATAAGTCCACGGTCGGCTTAGGGTTTGAGAATAAGAAGAAGAAAGGTATCCATGTCCCAGCTGCAACGGACAGTGATAGTGATGCAGATTATACACCCAATCTCTCCAACCAACAAGATGTGTCTGATGATTGGGTACCCTCAATGAATCTCCTTTGGGGAGATTCCACAGATTTGATGCTTAATAGTCCTACTATCCCAGCTGTGATGGATAGTGATTGTGTGACTTCTAGATCGACAAAGGAAAATGTTACTATCCTAGCTGCGACGGATAGTACCAATACTAGCACTAGAGAGGGGGAAACCCTTCCTAACCTTGAGGCTTCTACATCACGAGGCCTAAATGATGACTCAGAGACAGACTCCCATGAATATGAATGGGATTCGCTTTCAGATGCAACAATTGATCTAGATGTGGATATTATCCATGCCTATAGTACCCAACCCGATGCAACTAACGATCCTAGTGTCAGACTAGAGGACTGCCCTCCTCAAATCGCCTTAGTAGAGGACGCTTCGTTTGATAGGATGAGCCCCAATTCAGGTATCTTAGGAGAAGACTTGATGAGCTCCGATTATATGGTCACCAGAGATGACACCTTTCACATTCACAACATCGAACCTACCATTGACTTGCCCCTTGTTCACTTTAACCTGATTGACTGGCCCCAGCGCCACCACGAGCCCACATTCCTCACATTTCGCAATGATTACGAAATTGCTTGCTATCTGAATGCTCTCGAACCCGTGGCTTCTTCCACCAGTGCACCAACAACCAGCATGACGGAGCCTGATATTAAGTACATCAGTCTCAAAACAAAAGAGAAAAAGAAAAATAGGTCTAATGGCGAAAACCACTTTGTGGCGGTGTCAGAACCAAAAATAGTAAAAAGAAATGACGCATCCAAAGGTGAAAACCTCTTTGAGGCACCTAAGGATGGGGTACTTAATAACTTGCCGAGTTATTTCCAGGATAGATCATCAATATTGATTGAACCAACAAAGCCGGTCAATCTAAACACAGAAGAAAATCCTCAGATATTCCATCTTGCTCAGTCTTTATCAGAGGAAGAGACCAAGGCATATGTACAGTTTTTATAGAAAAAGAAAATTAATTTTGCATGGACCTACTCAGACATGCCAGGGCTTGACACAAATCTCATAATGCATCACTTATCTATAGCTCCAGGAGTCAAGCCAGTCAAACAGAGACTAAGAAAAATGCATCCACATATAGCTCTACTTGTCAAAGGAGAATTAGAAAAGCTTTTGAAAGCTGGATTTATTAGAGCCATTGATTATGCAGAATGGATCTCAAACATAGTACCGGTCTCCAAACATGATGGGTCCATTCGTATCTGCACAGATTTTAGAGATCTAAACAAAGCCTGCCCAAAGGATGACTTTCCACTTCCAAACATTGACATGATAGTGGACATGACAGCGGGCTATGACATATATTCCCTAATGGATGGTTTCTCGGGGTATAATCAAATCAAAATAGCCCCTGAAGACCAAGAGAAAATAGCATTCACATGTGCATGGGGAACCTACTGTTGGAACGTCATGCCATTCGGGTTAAAGAATGCAGGAGCAACCTACCAAAGAGCTATGACAACTATCTTTCATGATATGATGCACAAAAATATGGAAGATTATGTGGATGATACCCTGGCAAAATCAAGAAAAAGGGACACACACCTCAATGATCTAGAAGTAATTCTAGATCGTATGGAACAATTTCAACTCAGATTGAATCCAAAGAAGTGCGCATTTGGCATCACCTCAGGCAAACTTTTAGGATTCATAATATTAGAAAAAGGTATCGAGGTTGATCCCGAAAAGGTCCAAGCAATCCTAGATATGCCACCTCCTCGAAATATCAGCCAAATGAGAAGTCTTCAGGGACGTCTTCAATCAATTAGGAGGTTTATTTCTCAGCTTGCAGATAGAGCGCAACCCTTCAACAAGACATTGCATAAGGGTGCTTCTTGTGTTTGGGACGAGGATTGCCAAAAGAGCCTAGATCAGATCAAACAATACTTGGCTAATCCTCCGATCTTAATGCCTCCTATTCCAGGGAAACCATTGATCCTATATATCTCAGCTACAGACACTTCCCTGGGGGCATTATTGGCTCAAACAGATGATACTGGGAAAGAACGGGCCATCTACTATATCAGCCGTACTCTAGTCTCTTATGAGATCAATTACAATAATATTGAGAAGTCTTGTCTCGCGGTGGTGTTTGCTTCTCAAAAGTTGCACCACTACATGCTTGCTCATACCATACACTTGATTGCCAAAATTGATCCCCTTAAATACTTGCTTGGTAAGGCTGCCCTGACGGGTAGACTTGCTAAATGGATGATGGTCCTCACTGAATTTGACATAGAGTATGTTGAAAGGAAGGCAATAAAAGGGCAAGTTATTGCTGACCAATTAGCTGATTTTCCAATCCAGGATAGTATGCCAGTCCAAGTGGAATTCCCCGATGAACACATCTTATATACCACTACTCGCACTTGGACAATGTTCTTTGATGGCTCCCGCATGCAAAATGGATCAGGTGCTGGAGTGTTATTTGTTTCTCCACATGGGTACAACATTCCAAAGTCTTATAAACTATTATTCCCATGTACCAATAATATTGCAGAATATGAAGCTTTAACTAATGGCTTGAAAATGGCTATAGAATGGAATATCACAGAATTACATGTCTTTGGGGATTCTCAGTTAATCATCAACCAAGTCAATGAAGAGTATCAAACCAAGGATGACAAATTGATACCCTATAAGAAGATGGTTGATTCTTTGAAACACTATTTCACCTTTGTGACGTTTCAACAAATCCCTAGGATAGAGAACAAAGCTGCAGACGCCATGGCCACATTAGCTTCACTTCTTCAGTTGGAGACACATGAATCCAGATTTGAATTCGTGGTGGAAGAGCTACACCATCCCATCTTTGACTCATCTGAAAGCCGTGTCATTTGTGCCATTATCACACACGAGTCTTCCCGATATGGTGCTATCTATTCATATCTTCGTGATGGCATCATCCTTGACACCTTCACCCGCTCCGAACGCCGAAACCTCATCCGTAATGCCTCTCGCCACACCCTCATCTCTGGTTACTTATATAGAAGGGGTTTAGATGGGACACTCCTTAGGTGCTTGGAAAAGGAGGAATCCAACCAAGCGTTAGCTGACATCCACAAGGGCATTTGTGGTGGGCATTCTAATGGTCTTGCCATGGCCCGAAGGTTGCTTAGGGCGGGATATTATTGGCCCACAATGCAGATAGATGCAGTCACCTTTGCTAAGTCATGTGAAAAATTTCAGAAACACGGCAACCTGATTCATGCTCCGGGTAGGGAGCTGATCCCTTCTATTTCTCATTGGCTATTTCAGCGCTGGGCCTTTGATCTGGTTGGGCAAATTCACCCCAACTCATCATGTGGACACAAGTTCATTATTACTGCCACCGACTACTTCACAAAATGGGTGGAGGCCGTACCACTTTCTGTTGCTTCAGGAAGGACCATTTCTTTGTTCATCTTGAACCATATCATTTGCCGATTTGGAGTGCCTTCTGAGATCATTACTGACAATGGAGGTCAATTTAAGAATAAAGACCTAAAGCACCTATGCAAAAATTTTAAAATCAAGCAACATTGGTCCTCCATATATTTCCCACAAGGAAACGGATAGGCAGAAGCTTCTAACAAAACCATTCTTAAGATTCTTCATAGAACGGTACACAAGAATGGTAGGGATTGGCACTTACAAATCAATCCAGCACTATGGGCTTACCGAACAAGTATTCGCACACCTACAGGAGCCACTCCTTTCTCTCTCACCTATGGCGCTGAAGCAATATTACCTTTAGAAGTCGAGATACCATCCCTCAGAGTCTCACTCAAAGGTTTGATTACAGATGAGGATTACCGTGCCATGAGGTTGCAGGAACTAGAACTTCTAGATGAGAAGCGTAAGGCTTCCTTTGATCATATGAGAGCGTATCAGAAGCGTATGTCCAAGGCATTCAACAAGAAGGTTCGCCCTAGAGAATTTCAAATAGGTGATCTTGTTTTACGAGAAAACCCTAAGAACCAACAAAATAGAGAGCAAAAGGGCAAGTTTGAACCTAACTGGCTTGGACCATATGTCATCACAGCTACTTTTGGTACTGGTGCGTAGTTACTGTCAGATCCTGATGGAGAACAGCTCCCTGATCCCATCAACATTGTGCACCTTAAGAAGTTCTATCCTTGATGCCCGTTCTGTCTGGGGGCATCCTTTGTATATATCTTATTGATCCTGAAAAAAATTCCAAAAAAATTGATATATGATGCTGAAAAAATTCTAAAAAGCATAAAAAGTCCTTAAAAAATACAAAAAAATCAAAAAATTCAAAAATTCAAAAAAATAGAAAAAGTGCCTTGGTGAAAACCTAGCAATAGGCGCCTTGGTAGCAAAAATGCAAAAAAATCAAAAAAATGAAAAATGATTCCAAGTGGTGAAAACCTGGAAACAGGCGCTACTTGAGGCCTTTGCACCCCTATTTATTAGCATGCATCCTTGACACTTAGCCATTTTCCATCATGCCTTGACCCTATTTGGCCTAGTCTGGAATTGGTCTTTGTCTTTGTCTAGGGGGCATAACTGTTCGCATAGGTCCTTTTGGTGCATTTGTCTCTTGGGGCATTTCACAACAGGTGTTTTTCAACACCACCCCAAACAGTGTTTTTCAACACTACCTTTGCGTCGAGTGTTTCTTAACACTTATCAGATGTCTTACCCAATAGTCCAAAGTATGATGCGACATTGCTCATTTGCAGATGCGATACTCAGAGTTTGACTCTATAACCAACACACATGCACTTAAACAATCAACTCGCAGGCGATATGATGACTTTATTTTTCTTTGTGTGCTGTCTATGAGGATTTCTTTGATGAGTGGTCTCTCCCTGGGAAGTTTTCAATGATGCCTAGCTAGAAGACTGAGGGTATGAGAACATGTTTTCTTTCTTTATCTGCTTGTGGGTATATTTTGTTGGTCCTAATTGTCATAAGCATTTATGCTGGTCTTACTTGACACTATGGATTAACAAGGTATTATCCTTGACTGTTATGCGAGTGTACGCTTCTAGTTATCCTGACTTTCATGTGTCTTGATACAAGCATAACCTTGTCATATCAAACTTAGGTAATCTTACTGCATTAGTCATCTTGACCTATATGTCTTTGATGCCTCGGTAAGATTTCCACATTTCTATCTGATAAAGATCATATTCATATCCACATAGTAATGCTAGTGTGCATTGTATGATCTTATGACGCTACCAATAACGCTCGATGATGATAATTAGATGTCTATAAGCGTTGTGACCTTGCAAGTCAACCACTTTCATAGTAGCTTGCATTTTTAGGGTCATGTTAGTCTAGTCTTGCATCTTTGCATATGAAGAGAGCTCTCCTTTTTATCTTTCATGGACCTATTAGCCGACTGCGCTCACTTTCTCTCCTTCTTGATCATGTCTTTCGCTCCTTGTCTTTTTCATCTCGAATCTGTTCCTGTTCATCACAAGGGGTTAATCACATCATCATATCTATATTACAAACCATCATTTTCAAAAACATAAGTCTATATCATACATATGAGAATTAAACATACAACTATGAGAGAGAACATACATAAGCACATACATAAGCATTTTTGAGCAAAATGACAAGACAATATACATAAACTGATACATCCATCACAAGTGAGACAAATACACATGATACATCGAACATCCAGTAATCTCATAAATCAATAAATGTCATGATATACAATATGAGATCCCAAAATCTGGATCAAAAGTCTCAAAATATGTCCAAACAACCTAAGACCTAACCCTAAGACTCGCTACCACCCTCGTGAGGAGCTCGTGGTGGTGGAGGAGGCATAGCTCTCCTATCAAATGCCACGTCTGATACCCCTGCCCGCTGAGAGTATGATGGTGCTCTCTCACCCTCTGGGACGGCCTGCAGATATAAACCATGATAGTAAGCAGCTCTCGCTGACTCCCGTCGGAGCTCCAATGCCTCGGCCTGTGCCATCGCCTCACGGCGTGCTATCTCTGCTCTGAGATCAGCTATCTGCTGATCTCGCTCTGCCTTTAGATCCAGGAGCTGCTGATCTCTCATAGCTATAGTGGTCCGCAGCTGCTGTATCTCTGTCTCTTGAGCCTGTATCTGGGCTCTCAAGTCCTCTCCCCCCGTAGGCTGCTCCTGCTGTACCTCTGCCTGTCGGCGAGCTGGTCCGCCTCCTCCTCAGGAGTAGCTGATCTCTGTCCCCATGGCCGTTTTTGGCCACCTGATCCCGACCCCTCTCCTCTCTCCATCCTCCTCCCTCTCCCCCTCCCGCCATCTCCTCCATCTCCTCCCTCCTCTCCTCCGTCCCCTCCGTCCCCTCCATCCCCTCCCTCTCCTCCCGGCGCTGGCACCTGAGCATCCGGTACTGTAAATCAAGGGAATGGTACCCTCCGCCACTCTGCTCTGTAGGCTCCATCAGCCCCTGCGTCTGCCACATCTGGGAAATAATCCCAAGGCTCGCTCCTGATAGCTGCTGTCTCTGCGACAGCCTGCTGATAATCCAGCATGGGTAGCCACCCATGCCCCTCCTCGTCTCTGGCCCTGGCATATGTGGTAGTCTCTGTCGAGACTCGCTGCTGCCTCCCGAACTGCCGCCACACCTGACTGATGCAAAACCTCTCTATGATATCCGCATATCGACCCACTAGTGGTTGACTGCACAGCATATAACTCAGCTCCTCTACAACATCCCCCCAAACCTCAACCTCCTTGTATGGCCTCCATGTGAATGAGGCTATCTCATCCAGAATCCGTCTGTAATAGGTCACATCCCCTGAATGGGCATGTGATATGAACCCGATGTACCTATAAATGAAGGGGTACCTCCTCTCCCTCGGCTGAACCCTGGGGCGCACCACAGCAATGTGCTCCCATGCCCATACCTGTGCCAGGATGGCACCACATGCCCATGTCCGACCGTCCCTGTAGACGATCTCATGCAGCTCATGATACATCTCTGCTAGGATCGCAGGCCCCCATGCCATCCGTCGGGGTCTGCCTACCAAGTCTACTAATAGCCTGCCCCATCCAAGCGGGAATCCCTTCTGACTGCGATCAGTCATCAGGATCTACGAAATAATCGATGCCACAATACATGGCACCGGATAGTCTCGGCCGAAGTCATCAAGCAGTCGCTCCCAGCTGACATGCCTGTCTAGGATGGTCACATCCTGAAACATCTCCTGAATCAACCGACGCCCCTCAGTGACGTCCTGATCATAGTATACCTGTGACAACACATAAACCATGTTAGTTTTCATCTTTTGGAAACATTACATTTTACATGACTATCTTAAAAACATGATTATACTTACAGGCTCTCCGTGGCATGGAACTCAGAGGATCCTATAGACATCCTCCAGTGTGATGGATGCCTCGCCTGTAGGAAGGTGGAAGGTGTTGTGCTCGCTGTGCCATCTCTCAGCCAGCGCAGTCAACAACCCATGGTCTGCTCGGATATAGGGGTACCTCAATAGATACCGAAATCCCATAGCCCTGATATCGGCATTGCCCAGATCATCCAGATCTCAGACACACCGCAACCCAGTCACCTTCGGCGCTCTGATGATGAGCGCCAGAAAAACCTCCTGCAAGCCAAAACCAAACCCATTGTTAGTACATATCATGATGGATGTCCAAAAAACTCAGTATAAAACATCTTAAAAATGTAACATTGTCTAGACCTATGTCATTTTTGCTCAAAAATGCATTAAATATCAAAATTTTCAACTGGGCGATATTCTTTTTTGGAGAAGTATCATGCGATACTTCTCCCTATAGTGGGGCGATAAACCTTGTGTCGAGCGATACTTCGCCCAGTATCGCACGTTCTTTTGCCCAGTATCGTGCGATACTGGTGTCTAAAGCGTGCGATACTTTTGGGGCACGCGAAGTATCGCGCGATACTTCTCCCCAAAGCGCGCGATACTTCTAAAGTATCGCGCGATATTTCGCACAACCGGAAATTTTGAAATTTAAAATTTGATAAACACCTGCTAAAAAAACTATTAAATGCTAGAAATGATCAAAAAGCTCGAGTTTTTCGAAAACATACCGGGGCAGGATAGTGTGGTGGCCGGTTATGCAACCGGGCGTGCTCGAATCGATGCCTGTGGACGGGAACTCCTGCTTGCTGAGCCATTTTCTCTCTCTAAAGCTCTGAAATTCTCAAATCACTAAAAGACAAATGATTTTTGAAAATGACATTTTGACCCCTTTTATAACATTTTGACTTTTTGACCTAATTTTCAAAACACCTCAGAATTGCGCGAAAATTGCACCCCTAGCTAATTTCGACGTCCTGGATCCATTTTCAGACTCGAAATTGAAATCTGAGGTCATCTTCATAGTCAAAATCGCGTTTCAAATTCTTTCTCCCCTTCTGCGCAGTTGGCTGATCTTTTGAGGCCTAATCTTTTAATCGTTGCTGGGGCATCGTCATTCCTTCCTTTTCATGTCTTCCAAACTTCTAGTCTTTCATTCATGCTATTTCTAGTCTTCTATTTCTATTCTTCTACTTCCTCACTGGGGTATGTTTCATTGCCTAATGGTTAACCTATTTGACCCTTGCATTCGATTATGACTTCCTTCTGATTTGATCAAATCTTTATCAATTTGCTGTTCTCCTCTCTATGATTTCGATTTCGACTCCGAGGGGGCAGTACCTATGGGATTCTCATCCCTGATTCTCTTGATTTTCCTGATTCAGACATCTTTTGTGAGCTTTTGCTCAAAACTTGAGATTATTATCTCCCATTTTTAGACATTGATTATTGCCTAGCAGCGACGGTGATAGTTTTGTCTAAAGCTTGATTTGCACCTAGCAGCGACGGTGTTGGTCTAAGCTTTTATTTATGTTTGTCCGGATGTGATCCCGAATCGACCTCATATCTGAGTTGTTTTGTGATCCCAAATCGATCTCACATTGCAACTTCATTCTTTGACTACATGTGTTCCCAAATCGATCACACATTAGTCAAAGAGGGGCAAATGTATGCACCCTAAAATGGTCGCCTAGACTTTGGGCCCCATTTATTTGATTTATCAATCCTGAATCATTTTTATCAATAATCAATATTTTCAACAATATCAATCTCTTGATCAAATCCTAATTTCGATCATATATTGGATTTTTATCCTATGGGCTAACCATTTATCCTAAGTCTTTATTTGATTAAAAGGAATATTTCCTCCCCTTTTAATTAAATAAAAAGCCCCCACCTTTCCTCTTATCCTAAGTTGCACAAATAAAGCATTATTCTTATTTTATAAAAAGGGAAAAAGACACTTTTGTCTCACATGAGGCTCAAAAGTCAACACTTCACTCTCATTGGAGGATGTTTGTGCACATGGATTGCTCCTCTTTCAACCTCCACCGCTGATTAAGACTTTTTGCCTCTTAATCTCCATGGTCCATTTCACCTCATTTCTTATAAAAGGAGAGCTCTCTCCTTCATTTGGATATCCATGTTTTATGCTAATGTTATGCTGCAGGTTTTCTAGGTACATTTGGAGCTTTTGAAGACATTGAAGACTTGCTTCATTTCATCACTTAGTTGCATATTTTCTCTCATAGTTACATGATCATGGCATTCTTAGTTTAGTTTCCTTTTATGCAGTAGAATAATCTCACATAGTCTAAATAGGAAGCATTGTAATCCATTGCTATTTCCTTTCATAGATTAGTTGCATTGTACTTTCATTTTCATAGCTTAGATTGCATTCTCATATAGCTTGCATTGCATTTCATATTGGATTCTTGGAGATATTGGCACTCTTGCCCTTGTCTTCACTTGAATCTCTCATTGTATGGTTGACTAGCAAGGTCACAAGTTTGTAGCTCTAGCTGAGAGAAATTTTACAAACCTTGCAACTCCATGCATAGAGAGCTATGAGCCGCTTTTTGAGGCCTCACTCTTGAGCAACCTTGCATGTAATGGTTCATAGAAGTGCATATTTTAGTGTGTATAGGTACAACCCTTATGAATAGGATAAAATATAGAGGTGGGATAAAATATGTGTAATGTGGTAAAATGTGTGTGAAGATGGGGGATTAAAAAGTGTAAGGGTATAAATCTATGATAGAAAATGTTATGGAAATACAAACTAAATAAAATAGGAACACTTATCTTGAAAGAAGGCTGATGTGGAAATCACTCTTTTCTAATGTCTATGCTCAATTTCGGGAGATTTTGTAACCTGCTCCAGACTGGAAATATCGAGACAGAGAAAACCTATAATTTTTTTTGTCTTTTGGAGTTAGGTCGACCTTGACCTCAAAATCAGGGCACAATCTTACCTTCTACTGAAGGTCAACCTTGACCTGAAACATCTCCGCCAAAAATTATGTTTGCGGATCTTGGAAGTTCACCGAAAAGGGTATCCATATCTGAACTATAATTTTCTGTCCTGTACTTGTACCTAGAAGAAAAAATGGTTTTTTTGTTTGGATTAGGGGTTTTCCATAGTCAAACCCCAGATTGGAATCAACCTTAATAATGGAATTGAAATAGAGAATGCTAGCAAGTAGTAGAAGTGGATATAACAATGATGCTATGATATTCAATATTTATGCAATTGTATTTCAAATGTAAACAAGTATGTTGATATAAAATATTGAACACAACATTAACATATGTAAATCAAAACCTCCATGATTGTATGCTTGGAATCCACCTTGAGGGAAGAATGAATGAATCTTGAATTCTTGAACCAAATCCCTTCAAATGCTTGAATGCTTGAATCCTTGATCTTCAATGCAGAACTTGAATGCTTGCATAGGATGATGGCTTGAATGTTTCCTTGATTGAGAATGCTTGCTTTATCTTGCTTGATGAAATTCTTTCTTGAGAGACTATGAGATGGAATTTCTTGGTGATTGATTGATGTGTGAAAAGAGATGGATTGAAATGAGAGAGGAAGGCTTCCTTTTATAGTATCTAGGGCACAAACTTCTAGAGAGGCCGATACTGGAGAATTAAATTAGGAAATTAACCTTAACCCCTAGAAATGGACCTAGATTAAATGCAATTTAAGAGTTTACCATTCCAAAATCTGAACAGCCGACCCAGAAGTGGGAAAATAAAACTTCTCGAAGCTCGATATCTTGAAACCTCTGGAACTTAAAAATTGGACTTAGGGTCAGGGTCAAGGTTGACTCTACCCTAGGTTAGCATCAAGATTGACTCTACCCTAGGTTAGGGTCAAGGTCAAGCTTGACCTAGGAGGTTGACCTTAACCCTGAGGTCTCAAATCTCAAATTCTTAGGACTAGGTGCTAGAAAAAGGATGGAAATAGGTGGAGAGAGAAGCAGAACAGAGGGAAAAAGCCAGATCCATGAAAAGACCTATTCAAGGTGCTTGACATGACCCCATACCACTTAAATTCAGAGGGGTAAACATTCTTAACATGGAAGTGCTTCTATTTTAAGATGATACATTAAGCCCCCACTTTAGCAAGAGTCTGGATTCAATGCAAACTCTTGGTAAAGAAGAAGAAAGAAGAGAGCCAAGTGGATTCACAATGAGATAAAATAACACTTAGCTTAAGGACATAAGCCCCCAGGCTAAAATATTCTAACTCAACACACATGCATGAGGGTGTAAAAACATAAAAAGAGGGGTTAGTACTAAAATGAACCTAAATCAACTAGTAAAGGAAACCTTGCTAAGAAATATTTCCTATACTAATATCATATTTGGAAAGCTATCATAAAAGCATAAATGATTACATAAGAAAGAAAAGAGCAACACTTTAAATAATATAGCTTCATGATCTAGTCCTACTAGCATGAAAGCGAAAAGAGAGAAAAGAGAAAGTGATTACCTCACCCAGTAAGATCCACACCTTACTATGAATCACCAAGGAGGGAGAGCCAAATAGGTGGCCAAACCTGATAGTTCACTGAAAAACTACACTTTGTAATTGTAATGCATCTTCTGATGGCTTTTGGAATATCCATAGATCCACCTTCTTGTATCACAATGAATATGAAATGTGTGTCTCCTCAGGATTTAGCAACTTATGTGCGTTACCTTCAGAAGATTTAGCATATTGAAAAATTGAAAAATGCACATCTCTTCAGGATTTAGCAACTTATGTACATTACCTTCAGAGGATTTGGCATATTGAAAATTGAAAAATGCACGTCTCTTCAGGATTTAGCAACTTATGTGCATTACCTTTAGAGGATTTAGCATATTGAAAATTGAAAAATGTGTCTCTTCAGGATTTAGCAACTTATGTGCCTTACCTTCAGAGGATTTAGCATATAAATAAAAAACTATAGTATAAGGGAGACCCTATATATGGCCCCCTCTTTATCATGGCTATCTACTAGACATGATAAGGAAGAGGAAGAGGATACCTACTTCATGATGTAAGGAGATATCCTATTTACAAAAATGTATACTACATTCCTAGCGATGGGTATTGACCCCTACATCCAAGAGTATAGATAATTATGAAAAGGATATGTCACTTATGGAAAAGGATCCCCAAAGAAAGAGATCTTATCAACAAGAACCCCACCATAGAGGAGTGATTTAGATAAAATATCATCTTTCAAAGATAAACTAGGCAAGAACAAAGATTCAATCATCACGCCCCCTGAAATCAAGAGGAAGATGAATCTTTGAAATGAGGGAAACAACTCTAATCACCAGAGCAAGGGAAATAATTTATAATGAACATAATTTGAAAAATAAAGAAGAGGTGATGACCTAGGAAAATAACCTCTCATATAAAGGGATATCCATAGTCAAAACATCATTTAGTATAATGAAATAATGTTGCCAAATAAACAAATGCCACTAAGCTAAGGAAAGCATATCCCTAGACAAAGAGAAGGAAGAAAGAACCTTGCTCTCCGGGGATGAGAGCAAGGGATACCTTTTCAAAACAAATGTTTTTTAGAAAATATATCTTGAATATAGAATCTATGGATGATTATAAACATAATAAAAAATCATAGAGAGAGAGGATAGAAAGAATGCCAATTAAGCTCAAGACATAATATATGCTAAAAGTCTAATGGATCCTAGGAGACTAGATGGAAATAAACCTCTTTCCCCCTAGTCTAGAGACAAGAGGAGAAGAAATCTATATTATATCAGAATGAGGGATATCCCCTATATCAAAATTATGAAGGAATTGTAAAATTGCATGAGAGTGAGATATAATTCCTAAAGTAGCTCTTTCTCTAACATATAACTTGAAATGCTTATAATCGGCAAGTAAATGTGTATTACTATAATGAAAAGGATATTTATACTTGGATAAAGCATCTTTAGGCATAGGTTTAAATATTTATTTCTTGGAATTCATTAATTGAACATACACCTTCTTAGCTACATCTTGATGAGTATCAGGGTTATCTAAGGTAGGTGTAGGAAGAAGAGGAGGACAACGATCAACATCAACCACCTTGATTTGAGATTGTGAACAACCTACACCATGCATATCCTGTTTAGGGGGTATATGAATTGGATACTTGATACCATGCTCATTAACTCCAAGCCCTAAACCTCTATAAGCTTGTTTAGTCATCATATTGAATCCTGTAGTGTATATATTATGTAAAGCTTCTACAGGAGGTGATTGTTTATCATGCTCATGAGTAAAGGTTGTATAAGGTGGAATAATAGGTTTTGAAGAAGTTTCTTTACCCTTTCCTTGATATCCTCATGAATCAGAGGAGAAGGTAAATCAAAGAAGTCTTGCACATTTGCATCCTGTACTATAGCTTGAATCCCATCATATGTATGGGAAGAACTAGGATTAACAGATGGAGAATTGGGCATTGGATTAGGAATAGGGAGGTTAGGAATCAAATTAGGAATGATAGGATTAGGATTAGGAAGATTAGGAGATGGTGTATCATCTACCAAATTCTTCACATAATCCAAAAGAGCAATAAGGCTACCACATAAATCTTTAATGAAAGTTTTGAAAGTAGGAAGACTAGTATCAGTCAATTTCACAAAAGCATAGGCAAGTGCAAAATGAAGGGTCATCAACATAATGAAGTGAATGATACTCTCATAAACATTATAGGTATGGTAAAGAGATGCTAAAAGAAGGGTAATAAAGAACATAATCACACACCAAAGAATCTTAACAATCTTCATAGTAAATGAAATGTAAGAAATATTTTTGGATTTTGTTTGAATATATAGATTTTTTTATATTTTTGAATTTAAAATGCAAGAGCATAAAAGAAACCTAATCTTGATGCAAGAAAAGAAAATATCTAACACCAAAAAGAAGGAATTGTGTAACACAAGATAATACAAAAGGAAATCTAATCACAATAGGGCATCTAAATCCACAAAACATAGAGGGTAAGTTTGTCGGGTTCACTATAATGAATAAGATAGAATATAGAGATGGGATAAAATATATGTAATGTGGTAAAATGTATGAGAAGGTGGCGGATAAAAAAGTGTAAGGATATAAATATGTGATGGAAAATGTTATGGACATACAAACTAAATAAAACAGGAACACTTATCTTGAAAGAAGGCTGATGTGAAAGTCTCTATTTTCTGATGTCTGTGCTTAGTTTCAAGAGAACCTGCTCTGGACTGGAAATGCTGAGACAGAGAAAACCCAAAAAAAATTTTGTCTTTTTGAGTCAAGCTGACCTTGACCTCAGAATCGGGGGACAAGCTTAGCCCTATTGAAGGTTGACTTTGACTTGAAACAACTCCGACAGAAATTCTATTCGTGGATCCTGAAAGTTCATCGAAAAGGGTATCCAGATCTGAATTGCAATTCGCTATCATGTACCTGTACTTGCAAGAAAAATGTTTTTTTTGTTTGGATGAGGGGTTTGCCTTAGTCAAACCCCAGTTTGGAATCAACCTTAATAATGGAATTGAAATAGAGAATGCTAGCAAGTAGTAGAAGTAGATCTAACAATGAAGCTATGATATTCAATAGATATGCAATTGTATTTCAAATGTAAACAAGTATGTGGATATGAAAGCTTGAACACAAAATTAACATATGTAAATCAAAATCTCCATGATTGTATGCTTGGAATCCACCTTGAGGGAAGAATGAATGAATCTTGAATGCTTGAACCAAATCCCTTCAAATGCTTGAATGCTTGGATCCTTGATCTTCAATGGAGAACTTGATTGCTTGCATAGGATGATGGCTTGAATGTTTTCTTGATTGAGAATGCTTTCTTGATCTTTCTTAATGAAATTATTTCTTGAGAGACTATGAGATGGAATTGCTTTGTGATTGATTGATGTGTGATAAGAGATAGATTGAAATGAGAGAGGAAGGCTTCCTTTTATAGTGATCTAGGGCACAAAATTCTAGAGAGGTGGACATTGGAGAATTAAATCCAAATTAACCTTAACCCCTAGAAATGGACCTAGATTAAATGCAATTTAAGAGTTTACCATTCTGAAATCCGAAATAGCTGACTTGAAAGTGGGAAAATAAAACTTTCTGAAGCCCGATATCCTGAAACCTCTAGAACTTGAAAATTGGACCTAGGGTTAGGGTCAAGGTCGACTCTGCCCTAGGTCAGGATCAAGGTTGAATCTGCCCTAGGTTAGGGTCAAGGTTGACCTTGACCCAGGAGGTCGACCTTGACCCTGAGGTCTCAGATCTCAAATTCTCATGACCAGGTGCCAGAAAAAGGTTGGAAATAGGTGGAGAGAGAAGAAAAATAGGGGGAAAAAGCCAGATCCATGCAAAGACCTATTCAAGGTGCTTGACATGACCTAAGAACACTTAGTTGGAGGGATAAACATTCTTAACATGGAAGTGCTTCCATTTTAAGATGATTCACCTTACTACAAATTATTTTGAAAAAATAATAAACTAACTAAAAAATAACTACCTAGCTTTAGGATTTGGGTCTGGTCAAAAAATCAAAACACATCGTGGAAAGGTAATATTTTTATTCGAGATAGGAAATTTGATTTTTGAAAGTGGGTAGTTTTTAGATTTTTAAAATTAGACCAGATGTAGGCTCTGTCAGCATCATCTTTGCAGAAAGTTGACATTCCAACATTTTCTGAAGGCTTCAATTAGTTAGTTCTATTAATTTGTGTCATAAATCTTCCTATGATTTTTTTATTATGGAGAATTTTTCTTCTTAATAATGGATTGGGACCCCTAAACTCTCAAAATTTAGGGTACCACTAGTGTCTCTTTCTAGGGACATATGCTCCCTATGAGCATAAAGAGATCATAGTTATCTCTAGAGAAGCAGACCACACACAACCTAATGCAAAAATGAAATTGGGTGGCCAAAGGCCCCAAAAAATTAACATAGCTCCTTTCCTCTATCGAAAACTTGATTTTGATCACGTAGTAGCTCACTCCTTCTGATCATGGTATGTTTTCCCTTCATTACTTGCTTGGGATCAAAATTTTCCCTTTCCATATCAAAAAGAGCACTCGAAAAGAAATAATTTGCATAATCTTTCAGCCCTAACATTTGGTTCCTTTCTATATCAGATGCATCATCCTCTTGTACAATATTTTCTCTATCTCCACATTTAGAATGCGGATTATGTTTGTCTAATCCAATCCTTTTTTTAGGCTTATGGTGCATCACTTGTTCATATAATGGTTTTAAATATGGTTCATGTCTAGGAGACACTTCTTCACATATACTAAGGGTATAGTCAGGTGCAATATTTGAGCAATCTTCAAGACTATCCTTTAATCTATTTCCCCCATTATGCTTGGCTGATTCCATCTCATCTTCACATATTTGATGTACCTATGTTTCAAAGAATGAACTAAAAAATATCCCACCCTCTAAATGCACTGTACAAGTCTCATCAACTTTAAAATTAGGACTACTATCTTCATTATAATGCTAATGAATTCCATTGCATAAAGGATCCTCTTCAAATAATGGATTCAAGAACATAGAGAACTTAGACATATCTTCATCTTCTTCCTCTTCAAACAATGAATTTAGGAACATAGAGAATTCAGGCATGCCTTCACGAGAGCTTTCATTTGGATCATCAAGTGTTTCATCAATAGGACTGATATCTTCATTGACATTATTTCCTAAAACTTCCTCCTGTTCATACATCGTATGAAATTCTATTTCATCTCCACTATTTGATTCTTGGAAATTATCATATCCTTCATCTAGTATCTCTTGAATATGTGCTAATCCATCAACCTCCTTACCATGGTGGATTGAGAAAAAATTTGGACCATTCTTCTCAACGTGTCTTTGGTATTCTATGTCTAATAAGGCTGAAATCTCTTCCACGTTGAGAAGATCCTTTTCTTCATTTTCACATTCACTGATGTTTGATACCATACAAATATCATCATGGAAAATTCTTTCCTCAGACTGTCCAAAAAAGTCTTCTCCATTCACATTTGAAACTTCACTTGGCTCATATGTTATTTCATTTTTGCACTCATTCTGGTCTGCAACCAATTTATTATTCATAAGTTTGAGAAAACTAAGAAACTAATGATCATATAAGAGACCTAGTTCTCACATTTTGTTGAAAATATCAGATGATGGAGGTCTGCATTCTAAAGGTATTTCTTAATAGATATTAAACATCCTCACAAAGAATTGTACAATAGATTCTTCTTCTTGTTTCTCTAAATTAAAAAATGCATCCAAAGGGGATATGTAATTTGGATCTTTTTCATCATCACTGAGATTTCCATCAAGCATAAGGCCTTATTCAATCTGATCATAAGTCTCCTCTTCTCTGTCTTCATCATCTTCTTCTAATGTCTGAAAAAGAAGCTTCAAATCAGGGTCATCTAGTGAGATTCCCAAATTTTTGACCTTTCTCATTAATTTTTTTGTGAAGGCATAATTTTTATAGGTATCTTCTGATACATATTTACCATCCTCAAGAATAAGTGTGCAGAAGAATCCGCTTCAAATCTCTCAAAACTTAAAAATGCATCAAGTAGAGACATACTAGGATCCTCCTCCATACTACAACTTTGGTCTCCATACCATTCATAATACAAGTCATCCTTCTCAATTACATCATAAAATTCATATAAGAACCATTGTTCAAATTCCTTCCAAGATGAGATACTTTGTGTAGGTAGTGATTCATAAGCTTGTCTCGCATTTTCTTTTAGTATCTTGACAAATAGCTTTATTACCTGATCCTCTACACAAATTTCATAATCTTCTAAAAATATGTAAAATGCATCCAAATGTTGAAGTGTTGATTCATCTCATTCTCCGTGGAACTTTGTACAAGTTTTGAAAGTTATGGCGATAACTTGCTAGGTTCATAATCAAAATTCCTGAAATCCAAAGGCCTGATGCCATGTGGAATAAAAGGCTTTCTTTGAAATGATTGATACATTTGAAATAAAACTATCAACCATCTCCTTATGAGTCTTCTCCCCCAACAAAGTTACCAACTGAAATCTTATTGAATAGAGTTTCCACCTCTTTCGAGGAATGTATTGATTTTTTGATCTTCTAGGTTCCTTCTTCCAGCAAAGTACACTTCCAAACAAATGGATTCAATTGCTTTTTGAATATGATATGCAAACTCTGAAATTTTGGGTAACTTCACAATATATATTGTGAGAAACTCTCCCTAGCGGAGTTTCCAATCTGTTGGTTCCCAAAAGTGTAGATTGGAAATCCAATAGATTTTCCAATTCTCCTATAGGATTTATTCAATCACTCTTGAGAAATGAACATGAATAATCCAATTCCCCTCCACTTTAGGCTTCACTACACCTAGGCGGGTGAACCTTTACTTCAAACCCGATCACCTGGTTCAAAGCACTTCTATAGAGAATTTAAGCTTGCGAGTTCTTCGATTGGCAAAATCCTTGAACTCAATCAAAATAAAGTTGAATGTTGAATGTTTGAATTGATTGAATGTTTTATATAATATTTGTTAGTAATTGATTAGATTCAAGTGCAAGAAGGAAGTATGTAGATTTTTGACTTCATTTAATAACTCCAATAATTATATTCTAATGATTTTAAAAGGCCAGTGCCTTAGTTTATTCAGGCAACAAAGTCAACTATTATGAAGATTATTATGTACAACTCTATGAGAAAATATTAATTTTAAATATCATCATTATCCCCTCTGAGCTCTGCAATAGACAAATCTTATATGCAATTCTCTATTAGTGCAAAAGATTATTATCTTCTTTGGTGGGAAGTCCAATTAGACATAGAAAAGGAAACACCTATTTATTTCACAATATGTCTGATTGTCGAAAAAAGAATGCGGAAAATATCCAATGCTAAAAAGCCTTGTTGGAATAATTCAATAATATTTTTATTGATCATAAAAGGATAGATCCACACTATAATTGTAATTGCTTTGCCTCAAATAAAAATAAACAAAAGAACTTTTTATTCATTATTAAAATATAATTTTTTGAATTTATATTACAAAGCCATCCATCACACTCCTTATGCCTCCTTACAAAAGCTGAATCTTTCTCATTGAATTCTCATACTTCTCCCCTTATTTCATAATACATTTTCTATATATATGGGTTTGAGTGGCTTTCACACCTCTTTAGGGTGAAAAGACACAACCCTTATTATAAATTATTTTGAAAAAATAATAAACTAACTAAAAAATAACTACCTAAGTTTTGGATTTGGGTCTGGTCGAAAAACCAAAGCACCTTGTGGAAAGATAATATTTTTACCGGAGATAGGAAATTTGATTTCCCAAACTAGGTCATTTTGAGATTTTTAAAATTAGACCATCTTCAGGCTCTTTCGGCATCATCTTTGCAGCAAGTCAAAATTCTAGCATTTTTTGAAGGCTTTGATTAGTTAGTTCTATTTATTTGTGTCATAAATCTTCCTTCCTCTGATTTTTTTGGTATGGAGAAAGTTTCTTCTTGATAATGGATTGGTTCTCCTAAATTCTCAAAATTTAGGGTACCACCAAGATTGACAACAATCTATATGCCAAGATACTTTCAAACAAAATTCTAATTGTTGTTGTGTATGTTGATGATATCATCTTTGGAGGAATATATGATCTATGCAAGAAATTTTCTAAAGAAATGAAGGATTTTGAGATGTCCATGTTTGGTGAATTTATTTCTTTCTTGGATTACACATGAGTTAGAATGCCAAATGTATTTTCATTTCTCAATTGAAGTATGTGAAGAAGTTATTGAAGAAGTTTGTCTTGGAGAATTCAAAGCCTATATGTACTCACATTTTTATCAAGGCTGTAAGTTGATAATAAAGGACAATTCACCAAAGGAAGATGAAACTATGTATAAATCAATAATTTGAGGATTGTTGTACCTGACTACTACTAGATTGACTATCATGTATGCAATTATCTTGGAAGCTAGATTTTAACAAGACCTGTAAGAGTCACATGTTGTGGTAGTAAAAGGGATTTTCATATATCTAAAAGGAAAAAAAAGATATGGGATTGGTATCCGAGGGAGTCATATTTTTCTTTGAAGGATTACACAGATGGAGATTTGGAAGGCTATATGGAGAACAAAAGAAGTACCAGTAGTGGAAAATTCTTTCTTGGCTCCGAGTTAGTTGCTTGGTTGAGAAAGAAGAAGGAAATTGTAACACTATCTACTATTAATTCAAAATATATTGCAACATCCTCTTGTCATACTCAGGTGTTATGGATGAAGAAGACCCCAAAGGATATAGGAGTTAGTTTTGTTAAATTGATTCCTATTATATGTGATAACACCAATGCTATTATTTTGTCAAAGAATGCAATAATGCATTACAAAACAAAAACATATTGATATCAAATACCACTTTTTTAGAGAGAAGGTTGAGGAAGGTACAATTAAGCTTGTGTATGTGCCCACAAAGGAGTAGGTAGCAGACATATTTACTAAATCTTTATGCAAAGATAATTTCAAGTATCTCAGGGGGAAGTTGGGCATTTTGTCCCTTCCTAGCGATCACTAGGTGCATCGATGTGTGAATTGGTCCAGTGTTTTACATAGATATATCTTTTTGGATTGGTGCATGGAAGCTTCTTCTCAGGAGGAGTAGAGTTTTTTAGCAAGGGGAGATATTCTTGGCCATTTTTCATTGTTATCAAAGGGGGAGAATATTTTGGTTATTTACTTACAGATATCAGTTCTATATTTTGTTGTTGATGAATGTTGCCATCAATGATGAAGGGGGAGATTGTTAGAATGTGAGGTTGATGTTATCCAATGGTGTTATCATTAATGATTTTAATTGATGTCAACATACTCATCTTGCATCCTCTATGTGTATTAGTTACTACGTATCTGACAATATGATGTATCAATTGATGTGTATTGTAAGCCAAGTGTATCGGTTGGGGTGTTCACATATAGTTTTTTGGTTTGTGGAATCTACATCTTGGTAGATTGTATGTTTTGGTTTGATCCTATTTGGATGTGTTTCGATCGTAGCCATGTAATTGTAATGTGTTGAATATATCTGTTGGAACTGAGTGGTTGGTAATGGTGTAGCATGTTGGCTTGAGTGAGGCATGTTGTATTGATTGAGGTGGTCCTTAGTTCATTCCTTACAACATAAAAATAATTTAGCCTCATCTAGTTGCTTGCATTAAATAATGACATCATATCATCATCAACATCATAATAATCTACTTAAACCTGACATATGTTTTCAACTACATTGATTAACACTTAATATCACATATACTTACTTTGTTTCACATCCAAGCCAAGGTCTATATCATCATACCTTCTTGCCATGATAGCGTCAGAGTGGCATTACAAAGGCATCCAACAACCGTGATTGACACCTTTTTCTCTAGTCTTCAAATCTAGGTTTCTCTTTGTATATCTATTCCAAATCTGGCATACTGAATTTGTCATTCTCTCTATAATTTACTATTATTGTTGAAATCATTCATTTTGTTATTATTAATCCTATATCTCAAATGTTCAATCCACAATCTCAATTCCATTGCATCAAAAGAATAGAATTGAAGAGCTTAGCTCTTATTTCATGACTGCATTTAAGCTTATTCATTTTCCAATGCTATATTATGGAAATTTGAGATCTTAGTTTGCATTCATAGACGTAGTATCTCATTTCCCTACATATCATCTATGTTATAGAATAAATGAATAATTAGAAGTGATTCATTGACGACACTTTATTTTCTATTATTACTATATATTTTCATTATGATAACACTTAGACCAATCATTTTTAATATAAATAGACAAATGTACATTTATAAAAGTAAATGTAACATTATTTAAATTGAATAACAACCACATTTTTTTAGAATTGAAACAAATTACATTTTATCCTTGTGAATCGATTTATTAATTTTCCTTCATTGCAAAGTTGGGCATAATTTAACCATTCTAATTAAAATAGACACATATATTATTCAATTTAAATAAATTATATTTTATCCCTGTGAGTCAATTTAATCATTTTCTTTCATTGCGAGTTGCAATAATAGGTAAGGACTGTTCAACACGGATACCATAATTTACTATGCCTCGAGACGATCTAACCATTCCACTGAATCATAAACAATTCAGAGGGTTGGAGAAAAGTATCACTTTACAAGAAATTTTAAAATGCGTGTTTGACGGTCTGTGGTCTTCCACGCTGAGATTTGATGACAAGGGAGGTTCATATGTCTATAAACGCGGATGGAGGGCCAGATCGCTTTTTGAATTTCCTTGCAAGACTGAGTTTCGATGCCCTGTTCATACCTGTCGTCCGTTCATTTGATCCGTATAAATTTCCTTTATCTCTGTCATGCACTTCAACATGTACAACCCAAGTCAAGTGCCCTTTGAACCCTAAAACTAATAGGTATTCCGCGTTTCCTTTTCGCTGCATTCTCTGAACTAATTCTCTGTCCAAGGAGAGGCTTCAAGGTATCAGCTGCAACATTCTTCATCATGCCTTCTGTTGATACCACCGAGGAATACGAAAGCTATCAGGTACCCGTCATTGATCTGCTTTTCCTTAGGAATCATGGACTGGATCAGAACGATGAAGAAATCATGCTGAGTAAAGTGAAAAAGGCTTGCCAAGACTGGGGATGTTTTCTAGTGGTGAATCACGGAATAGAGGAGAAAACTATTACTGAAATGGATTCGGCGACCAGAGAGACGTTTAAAGTTTCCAGAGAAAACAAAGAGAAAATTCAAGGAGAATTCGGGTACATTCCTTCCATGCCTGCCCTTCCCTTTCTAGAGATTCTCCCTGTCTATGGCGCCCCCGATCCCAACGCAATCCAGAAGTTTGCCAAAGAGCTGTGGCCTCAAGGAAACCCTAAAATCTGGTATGTAGATTTCTTTCATTAGTAATATTATATTTTCAAATTCTAATTTTCATCACTGTTGGTTCTAGATCAGGTGTATGATTTAGTTTTTTAATTTTTAGTTCATATTTTATGATTCATTATCAGATTAATGAAACAAAGCATATATAGATTTTCTACAATTCATATATTAATGTAGACAATTTTGTATTGGATTATCAATATTTCTGATGACTATACCATCCATGATCTATCATCAAAATAAAATAGTAAAAACAGAATAGTAGTCCCCTTAAATCTGTTCCAGTGTCTTACTGAGTCCACATGTTTCATTTTTTACAGCAAAATCATAGAGGGGTACACTTCCCGCATGGAGGAGCTCACAAATGATATCATAAAATTAGTATTTAAGAGCTTTGGGGTAAGCAAGTACTACGAATCACAGTTTTGGGGGCTCCTCCGCATGAACTACTGTGACGTGCCTGAGAAAGCAAGAGGTGGATTGGGAGCCCATACAGACCACAATTTTATTACAGTGATATACCAAGATAACAGTGGTGGGCTTGAGCTGAAAAGCAAAGCAGGCAAGTGGGTGCCTTTGAAGGCTCCTCAAAACTCCTTTGTAGTTTTCACGGGTGATTCCATCAAGGCGTGGAGTAACGGCCGTATTCAGAGTGGAAGACACAGAGTCCTGATAGACAGTAAATCCCAGCGCGTGTCAGTGCCATACTTTTCCTTCTTCCCAGACGAAACTGTGATAGAGGCGCCACCAGAGTTTGTAGACGAGGAGCATCCTCGCCTGTACAAGCCCTTTCCGTACGGGAAGTACAAAGCCTACTGTAAAGCAATTAAGAGGGCGAGGTGCGAGCAAGGGGACCTTTTTGAGGGAGAGACTGACGAAGCGTTCCTCGAAAATTTTCTGGCCATTTCAAATCCTCAAGTCTGCAATTTTTGAAAGTAGTCAGATATGTTACTTTCATTGTTGTAACTTACTGCTATATTTTCAGTCAAGGAATGATAAGCCATGTTTCTATTATTGTTACCGCTCATACAATTTTTTTAGTATGAACACACTAGTAGATGTGTGTTCTTATCATAAAAGTAGCTCATCCCAAGAGCGTAAACAGAAAAAGGCGAGAACAGATTTTGCAACTAGTTTTCAAACAAGCAACTAAAGTTTAAACTGTAATTATAGAGTTTTATAAATAAACAGTAATATTTTCAAAAAAAATAGTAGATTTGTGTTATTATATAGATTTATATGAATTTAAACATTTGGTTTCAGAAAAATGCTCAGTCTTATTTTTTATGATGTGTATTTAAAGAGCTCATAAATAAAGAGCAATACTTTTGAGAAACAGTAATAGATTTGTGTTGTTATATGGATTTTTATCAATTAAAAGATCTAGATTTTACAAGATGTTCTACCTCATTCCTTACAATGTCACAGCTTTATGGACTCATTAAGAACCTTTCAACTTCACCAAGAGACCAAAGTTCTATTTTTTTAGTTTATAAAGTAGATTAAAAGATTGTGATTCAACAAAACGGTAAAAATAAGCTTACCTACCAGTTTTTAGTAATATATTATCAATACATATAAGATATTATTTATATATAAATTTGACATCACAAGATTTCATTTAATTTTTGATTAACTTAAAATATTCTAAATATATTTTATAAAATTCAAATTTCATCTTAAATTTTTTCTTTTATTCTTAATGTGAAAATTTTATTCAACAAACTATCATTTCTCATAAAATTTAAATTATATATATAAAGAAACTACTAAAATTATATTTCACTTCTTCATTTTTATTGTCAGATTTGATGTTGCCCTCACTTAAATCACCACTTAAAAGAATGAGATTATGTGAATATGTTATGAATTTTATGTTTGCTTGATTTAATACAAAATCCCCTCTAGTTTATAGACATATGCTAAATTGTTATAATCATACTCAATTTTTTCACTAATCAAAATATTTTATCTTTTATCTTTTAGACTATCTATTTGCAATTACTCTTCTTTCATGTTCCTACTTCATTATTTGTATGTATTTGATTTTTAAAATTTAAAGTTACAACTTTTTCTAGTAAATTTTTTTTTTTAATTCTCAAATTTGAATTTTTTTATTGAATCAATTTTATTATTTAGATATTTTCTTATTTTCTTTTTTAAATTACATCTTCAAAATTAACTAGACCTATCATAAGAAATAGAGAAAAAATGGTAAAATCATTTTTTATTCGTCATTCCGTTGTCACTAATCTTCTTCTCTTATTTGACATAGCGGTTATCATTTCTAGTGCATTTGGAAATAATGTTGATGGTGAAGTAGAGTTAGTAAATGCATTGGAATTGTTGAATGTTGATGGTGAAATAGAGTTAGTGATTGCATTGGAATTGTTGCTAGGTATACATGATTGATGCGTTTCATTTACACTTTTTTTATTTTAATGTTTGATGATATTTTATATTCTTTACTTCAATGTCACGCTTTCTTTTGAAGAAAAAATACATTTTGACAAATTTCAACTTCTTATTATAATTCACTCTTTAATTTCAATAATTTATTATTGTAGAGACGTGCATATACAATGCATCCAAAAAGTCCTAAATAATAGATATTTGATTTTTTATTTTTTCAAATTTCATTTAATTGGAGATCTACTTACTTAGCCGTCCAAGGTATAACTTTATTCTAAATATATTTAGAATTTTGTTCATATTTTTTACTATTTAAAATTTTTGTTTTATTTTTATATTTTATACTGTAATTAATTATTTTTTGTATGTTGTTAAATTTGAAAACTTATTAAACACACATTCTTTTATTATATCTAAATTTAAGAATTTCAATTGAAATTTCACCAAATCATTTAATTATTGAAATATATCAAATTCTTTAAATTTGTATTTGTGAAGGATCCTTTATATTAGATTCTCTAAAATCATGGAAAAGTATTTCAAGTAATTCAATAAAAAAAAATCTCAAGTAAAAATTATTTGTATTATTCCTCTAAATAAATCAATTGATGAGATATTATTTCCCTCCATAATTATTATAATAAAAATTAATATCTAAGTTTCTTTTGTGACATATATTATTCACAATTCTTTTTTTGAGTTCTTTATCATAAAAATCATTTTATCATATTTTGTTTTGTAGAATTCACCAAGACCTAAGAGGTAAAACAAAGCTTTATAACCAATTGAAAGCAAAGTCCACTAAAAAAAATAAGCTAAGCAAGAGTATGGGCCTTGTCCATAGATGTGAGTGATTGGATGGAATCCAACACTCAATGAGTGGCATTGCATTGTTTCCCATGAGCCTAGGACGATGTGTTGAAATAGAATCGACAAATTTTTTATACAACTCCTAAATGATGACAACTTGTGTAGACAAGTGTCATATAATTATAGACCACTAAGTAGACTTAAAAGCCTAAATGTAAATAAATTTAATAATTACAGTAACACTTTTATATAATAGATTTAGTACATTAAACTTTATATATTTTAATATTAAATGTAACAATCACTATTGATTCCTTACAATAGATTCAAATATTAAAAAATAATTATTTTTTAATATAACAATCTATTATTTTTTAATGCAAAACTATATATTATATTTTAAAACTAATTTTATTTTTATTTATTATTTCTCAATAATATTTAAATTACATTTGAAACTACATAAGGATATAATGGCCAAAATTTTATTATTAGGTCATAATTTTACTCATTACTTTCAAATATTTCTTTATTTCTACCTATATAATTTCAATAGCTATTATCTTAATAGTATATGAATACTCCAAATATGTTATATTATCTTTAGTAACACTGTAAATAATCAATATAAATCTATGCTGTTTTTTGTAATCATCCATCTTATTACATGCATAACTATAGTTAAAAAGGAAGAAAATTATACTGTTTGTTCTAGTGATGCATCTCATTTATATACTACATTATCAAATAATTAAGAAACCATTTTATTATAAATCTCATACGTGGTTGAAACATAATAAAAATTTCAGTCTTAATGCATTATCAATCATGCGCCTGTAATCCTTTCCATTAAAGAAAAGATTTTAAGATTGAATGATGCTACTACACACCAGCTACTGTGAGCCAATTAAAGAAAAAGCAGATCACATGTTTTCGTAGCAATTTGTTCAAAAAATCTTTGTGTCTTGTTTCAAAACACTCGGTTACTGGCTAATACTATGCTTTGATATACAAAAATTCGCTGCAGTTTAGAACTCAAAACATGAATATTTTTTTAAGAAATACACAGAAATCCGCATAAAAATTTAAAAAGTAACACCTATTTATATTAATAAATTTCTTTAATTTTCTTTTGGCTACTGCATATATATATATATTCTCTCTGTATTTATTTATTTTTGGTGTTTGTGAACAGCTGCTCAAATACTCTTCATCTGCCTTTCAAACGATGTTTACAGAAATGGTCGGGCCCTTCAACAACTTATATCATAATAATAAGAGAAAGGGCCTTTTGTAGGTACTTAAAAAATTTAAATAATAATTATCTCGAGGCCAGATCTTGGGTCACATTAAGATCAGATACACTTTGTACAACCGTATATAACTCATGTGTATTAGTCTGACAGGACTTGATATTTAAACAAGCACTAAGTCTAAGGAGCAAGCATGATCATCATGTGTCAATTAAAAACAAAAGGTCAATGCATTCTGGTCGTAGGCTGACTACTTGTTGCTATAATAAATTAAGACAGTACATGCAGAATTGATAGCCGCAATATCTACAGTAAAATCGTTGAAAAGTAGAGTTCTAGTTAGACTCGGCAACCTCTCTGTTAGTAAGAGTCCTAAAGAAAATGATCGTGGTGAATGGAAACCATCCCATTCGAGACCTTAATAGGCAAGAAAAGTTATATTTACAATCGAGGGTGGTATTGTATGTTGGGATCTGCAAATATTTTCTGCATTGAATTCTTTTATACAAGTGACATTTGTATGCACAAGATATGATTGCCAACTGCTCAGCACAATGAAATACCCTGGAGCCTAAAGAGTACGAGTTGACCGTTAATCATCTTCGAACTGCTATAATAACAAATCAGTCCATTAAGAAATCGCAGGCATATAAACACAAACTAAAGTAGCACAAATTCCATTTCAAATATTTTGTCTGCGACCTCTCCGAGCTGTATGGATTGAATCCGCACATTACACTTACACAAAGTTTTGCAATTTGACATTAAGATTAATTTGGTTTATTAAATAAATATAAGTATACATCAATTAATTTAGATTGCTTTTTAGTTATTGAAAATGTTTTGATGTCTAAGATACACATCATCTTTAAATTACTAGTTAAGCTAATTAAAAGTAAAAGCTTGGAGTGCAGGTCAACTCAAAAACTTGAAAATATTTAAGAGTACATTATCTCTCATTTAGTCAAGTCAAGGCTAGGAATTTGAATAAATATTTGAAGTGGAGTCATACATATTCTATTTGTATTGTCTATTCAACATTCTATATGCACATTTTTATCATATTTATTTAAAAATTAAAATGTGTGATTATATGAACTTAAAATGTAGAGAAATTAAGAGTGCATATTTGAATGGGTTAGTATGTGTTATAGATAGTGTTGACACTATGATCAAATAGTTCATTTGTAACTAACTTAATACTTGTTGACATAACCACAAGTATTTTATGAGCTAATCTATATATAGCTCTACCTTATCGCTTATAACTCAATTAAAAAAGTGTATGTGTGTGTGTGTGCAAATATATACATATATAGACATGTGTATATACATATATGCATGTATAAACATGCATGCACGTAGACATACATATACATATACATACACACACACTCACACACACACACACATATTTATATATATACCCCTGTACCCACCCACACACACACACACACACACACACACACACACAATTATATATATCTGTGTGTGTGTGTGTGTGTGTGTGTGTGTGTGTGTATTATACATTAAATTCCTCTGTAATTATGATTGGTTCCGATCCTTATATTCATTGTTTACTTCGTATTTGGATACAAACTAATCAACTAATATATTTACACTTCACTAATTTCAAACATTTATCTCTAACACCAGAAGAATGAAGACAATGAAAAGAACAAATACATGGTTTGCATTGATTTATTTTATTAGTTCCTCCCCTAGGTAGGTAACTATTGGAATCATTAGATGCAATTTTATTTTGAATAGACCTATCAAATTTCAAGATTTTTCAAGTTTATTTATATTGTCTAAAGTTTAATAATTTCAACATATTTTAAAAATTTAAATAATACTATTTTTTGAGAATTCTATTGGCTATGAAGGAAAAATGCAATGAGAAAATAAAAATTTGTATGAAAAAATCAATAAAATTAAACATTGAAAGGTACAAGTGCCATCAAGAGAAATATTAAATTAAACAGTTGTCTACCATTAATTTAAATAGTTATATGTCTTTATATCCAATAGCTGCCTACCTCCTGTTTGTTCTAATTTTTCAGAATTTGCAGGACACATTTTCTTTGGCTTCCAACAAACTACAGAACTGACCATAGAAAGGGTATCTTGGTTAAGGGAGAAGTGTTGGAAAGTACAATTGAAACAATTATTGTATTGTCATTGATGTCAAACCTTAACTAGTAAGACAATTGCTATCTAAGAAAGTGCTATATCTATAGGTTGATGAAAAGGATTAGGGCAAGGGAGATAACAATAGCACGTAAGGAAAGGTTGAGTTATTTGATACTTCAATGAGTACTTGATTATTTGGCACTATGATAAGATAATGTATTGTTTATCTAAGTAAGAAGAAAGACTGAAGAAGTAGACTTAACCGAGAAAAAGTGAAGAAATCTAGTTTAAGCCGAGTGATGTTAGTGTCAACCAAGCACCAGTATATGCCGAGTAAATCTACTGTTGATTGAACATCAATTTATGCCGAGTGACATGAAATTACCAAGCAAGACAGTGTTAGCCGAGGAAGACAGTTTGTAGAGATGACCGAGTTACATAATGATGACCAAGGATATGAACATAGTATTGACCTAGCATCAACAATTTCCATTTGGAGGAATAATTCTGATTTCCAGCCGACACGGTTGAATTCTTGGGTTATGTAAATCATGTTGACTTTATTAATTGATTATATCAAGAATTTAATGCATGGTAAATTATTTTATTATGGATTCAATGAAGAGATTGAAGATATTTCTAGAAGGATGTATGAAGGACTTAAATGTTGGAAGGATGTATTGGATCTGACCTAACCTAAGATCTACGAAGGAGATCAAGAGGTAAAAGATAGATCTATCTATTTGGAGCGATATAAAGGAAACCTAATGGTGAGGTTACAGAGTATGCTAGTGATGTTGATGTTATTGACTGATAAGTCTATGAAGAAGGCTCAAGGTGAAGTTCAGAGTTGTGATTGCTTGGAGTGAATTTTGAGTAGATCAGTGACGAAGATGGAAATGATACTCAGTTAGTAAATCAGCATATATGTGTGTATTAGATTTGATATCTACAAAATGAGTTGTATGTTTTATAGATCAGAAACTACTGCTAGTTTCTAACCATTGTAACAGTCAAAATCCTTTAATCAAGGTTGACCTAATAGTCATTGATAAATGCTTTAATCAAGGTGGCACTATAATGGAATGTACTCAAGTCATTTGACCAGGCCACTCCTAACAAGGTGATTGAAATCCTTTAATAGGGTCACACCTAATAGTGTGTTTGTAAACCTTTAACAAGCTTGGATTTTCACATAGCTCACTTCAAAAGAGTGAAAATATAAGTAACATGTTACAAAGTGGTTTTTCCCAAATTGGGTTTCCACTATAAATCCTGGTGTCATACTTCTTTGAATATTTTGTTATGAATGTTTTGATATTCTGCAAGTTAAATACTATTGGATAGTGGACTGCATGTTATATTTTTTCTAATATATATATTCTTTAGAGATCGAGTTGAGTTGGTGATTAGATCTAAGTTTGTTGAATTATTTGAATGTTCAATTGGTACATTTGGACCTATGAACAACTGATTCACCCCCCCGCTCTATTGTTCTAAATCATATTAATAATTGGTATCAAAGCTGTTGGTGGTTACTGAGAAATTTTTTAAAGGTACTTGAAGCTAATGATCAAGACGTATAAGGAGGTACCGAAGTTGAACAAGGAGAACTTCCCTACATGGAAAAGTCTGATGAAACTTCATCTAGCTGGTATTAGTGATTTGGTGAAATACTATGTTGAACATGACTATGCTACACCTGTTGCACATGTGACTGCCGAGGAGATGAAAACAAAATAGGAACACAATCAAGCAATGTTGGAGATTGCATCTGCCTTAATCTATCCTAAATTTGAAGACATCAAGGACTGCACTACTGCAAAGGCAATGTGGGATACTCTTGCAACCATCTATGGTGGTGATACAAATGTACTGGGGGCAAAAGTTGAAATCTTGAGAGGTAAGTTCGATGAAATGAAAATGCAAGAAAGTGAGAATATTACTCAGTATTTTGGAAGAATCAAAGAAATAGTTAATGCTATTAGAGGAGCTAATTGAATCACTGATGATGAGACTATCATTGGAAAGGTATTAAGAACTCTGCTTCCTATATATTCTATCATAATTTTAGCAATTCAAGAATCAAGATGTAACCCTGGTAATGTTCTGACTTTGGAAAACCTTGTTGGTAAGCTTACTACTTTTGAACTATCTAATTATGATAACTACACTATTCCTAATGTTGAATCTGCATTCAAGTCACAAATATTTTTAAATAAATCTAAAAGAGAAAAAGATAAATGTGTGAAAAGTGAAAGTGAAAGTGGAAGTGACAGTGACACTTCTGATGAGGAACTGGATGATCTTGAAGCACTCATGGCTAGAAGATTGAAGAGAGGAAAAGGAAAATACAAAGGTAAACTTCCTATAATCTTTTTTTCATGTAACAAAGTTGGCCATATTGCTGCAAGGTGTCCTTACAGGAATGACAAGGATGAGGATAGAGAAAGAAAGTACAAAGATAAGAGAGATAATAGATACCATCGAAGGTAAAAAGATTACAAGAATAGAGGTAAGAAATCCTGTTACATTGTAGAAGAGGAAACTAATAGTGACAGTGATAATTTTGATATTGAAGTAGTTTATGTTGCTATGAAAGATGATTCTGATGAGGATGAGAAAACAACACTTATTTCTTCTGTGAGTAAAGGTGATAAATGGATTATTGATAGTGGTTTCTCACATCACATGACTGGTGATAAAAGTAAATTTGAAACCCTAGATCATTAGAAAGGTAGAAGTGTTAAGTTTTGTAATGATGCACCATGTCCTATGAGAGGTAAAGGATTAATTAAGCTAATTGATAAGATCACTTGTGAAAATGTCTATTGTGTTAAAGGGCTTAACTATAATTTTCTGAGTGTTGCACAACTTAATAGCACTGGTTACCAAGTGAAATTTCATCACAGAAAGGCTAAAATATTTGATGCTACTGGTGAACTAATAGGAAGTGGTGAGCAGACTAAAGGTAATTTGTTCTATCTAGATCTATTTGAAGAGACATGTTTGTTTGCATAATTTGATGATGTATGGTTATGGCATAAGAGGCTATGTCATGTTAACTTTGACAATATGGTAAATATAAGTAAAAATAAGAAAGTTAGACGTTTGCCAAGTTTAAAGAAACCTGATAATGTGATGTGTAAACAATGTCAGTTGGGAAAAATGACAAAGTCTAGTTTCAAGAGAAAGACATTTACTTCTGAGAATATTTTGGATTTGGTTCATACTAACCTTTGTGGACCTATGGGAATACAAAGCTATTGTGGTGATAGGTATTTCATTCTGTTTGTTGATGATTACACTAGAATGATGACTGTAATGTTTTTGAAAGAAAAATCTGATGCATTTCAGTTGTTTAAGTGATACTTGGCTAAGGTTAAAAAATAAACAGGTAGAAGCCTGAAATGTCTGAGATCTAATTGAGGTGGAGAGTTTATATCAAATGAGTTCAATCTATTCTATAATGATAGAGGAATCAAGAGACAGATGTCTACACCTAGAACACCTCCATATAATGGTATAGCTGAGAGGAGAAACATATCTATTATGGATTGTGTAAGGACACTAATGATTGGGGAAAATGTTGCACATAAATACTGGAGAGAAGCTGTAAGTACAATTGTTTATACCTTGAATCAAGTACAAATAGAAAAAGGTACAAATATTACACCCTATGAATTATGGCATGGATATGCACCTAATGTTAAATACTTTAAAATCTTTGGGAGTAAATGCTATTTACTGAAGGATAATAGAAATGGAAAGTTTGATGCTAAAAGCGATGAAGGCATATTCCTAGGCTATTCCAGTAAGAGTAAAGCTTATAAGTGTTTGAATTATAACACTAAGAAAATTGTGGAAAGTGCAAATGTGAGAGTTGATGAATATGAAGAGAAAAATGAACAAGAAGGAAATAAAGAGCCTGAAGACTATAGATCTTTTTTCTATATGGAAGAAGAAGAGGCAAGTAACACACCTACACTAGATGTAACGTCCTAGGTAAGTAATCCTAAGCATCAAGAGGATGTTTCCAAGCATCAGGAGGATGTTGCCAAGCATTAGGATGCTACTGCTGAGCAATTAGAAGCGAAATCTGATAATTTTCATGATGAACCTGAGAAGAGATCTGAACCTACATTGATACAGTATTTGAGAAGACATCATAAGCCTGAACAAATAATTAGAGATAAATAATCTAGAGTCTTGACCAAAAGTAAGTTGAAAGACCCTACATGTTTATTGTGTGAGTTTGAGCCTAAGACAGTAAAAAATGATTTGGAGAATGAAGAATGGATTCAAGCTATGAATAAAGAAATAGATCAAATTGAAAAGAATGATACCTGGACTCTGGTGCCGAGACCAGAAAACAAGAATGTTATTGGAACAAAATGGGTATTTAGAAATAATCTCAATGAACATGGCCAAGTCATAAGGAACAAGGCAAGACTAGTACGCAAAGGTTATGCACAAGAATAATGAATAGACTATGGGGAAATATTTTCCCCTATAGCAAGATTAGAAGGAGTGAGAACTTTACATGCATATGCTACATATAGAAACTTCAAAGTATACCAAATGGATGTCAAATGTGCATTTTTGAATGGTATATTAGAAGAAGAGGTATATATTGAACAACTTGAAGGATTTTTTTATCGAGACAAGATAAGTATGGTTTGCAAACTGAACAAAGCACTGTATGGATTGAAACAAGCCCCTAGAGCATGGTATGGGAGGCTGCATAATTTTTTGATCAAGATTGGATTTGCAAGGACAAATGAAAACATCAATCTATACATGAAAGATGAAGAAGGTAAAGGGATTTTGTTAGCAAAAATTTTTGTAGATGATATCATATTTGGAGGACAAGATGCCCTATGTCAAAAATTTTGAAGTGAGAAGCAAACTGAATTTGAGATGTCTATATTTGGTGAGATCAAATTCTTTTTTGGTTTACAAATCTATCAGATGGAGAAAGGTATCTTCATAACACAATATAAATATGTCATTTAGAGATACTGAAAAACTTTTGGAATGATTCAAGGCCAATGGGTACTCCTATGGCTACTAGATAGAAATTACCTAAGATTGATGATACTGTTGAAGTGAATCAAACCTTGTATAGATCCATGATTGGAAAGCTGCAATATGTTGTTCACAGTAGACCGAATATAGCTCTAGCAGTTGGGATTGTGGCAAGATTCTCTGCCAATCCTACAGAAAATCATATGATGGCTGTGAAAAGAATACTAAGATATCTGAAAGGGACATAAGAGTATGGATTGTACTATAAGAGAAATGAGAAATTTGAACTAAGAGTTTACATTGATGTTGATTGGGAAGGAAATGTTGATGATAGGAAAAGTACAAGTGGAAGAGCTTTATTTCTTGGACAAAGATTAGTCTCCTAGACAAGCAAGAAACAAAATTGCATTTCCAAATCTACAGTAGAAGTTGATATGTGGCAATTGCTATAAACTATTCAAATCTGATATGGATCAAGAAATTATTGAAAGGAATGAAAGAGGAAATTACTGAACCTATTGATATGTTCTGTGATAACACAAGTGCCATTAACATATCAAAGAACCCTGTAATGCACACAAAGACCAAACACATTGCAATTAAGTATCATTACTTAAGAGAATTGGTATAGGAAAAAGAAGTGAGAATGGAATATGTGAACACAAAGGAACAAATAGTAGACATATTCACAAAAGCTTTACCTAAGGATGCTCATGAATATCTAAGAGGTAAATTAGGGGTGCTTCCCCTAATTGAGGTTGCAAAGTCAAGCTAGGAGCACTACATCAAATGTGCTGTACAAAATATCTGACAAATTGATGCAGGAAAGGTCACACTTTAGGAGCTACCTAGAGTTGTGAAAAGAATAGAAAAGCTGATAATCAGTCACAAAAAAGATGAAAAAGGAAGAAATACTATTACTGAACTGACAAGATGACATTTACATATGAATGATGTAAGTTCTAGTTGCTGCTTTGGGATTTTTGTCAAAGAGGGAGAGATTTCAGAGATGAATACACATCAAGAGGATACAATCAAAGGAGAGATACATAAAAGATTCAGAGGGAGTTACTATGCAAATGGTCAAGTAAGGCTAAGTTATTGAGAATCCGAATGAAGCTAAGGATATTATAGATATTTCTAATGCAATAAAAAAGTTTGGATTGGTTGGTAAATCATGTGGTATTCATGTAGTGTTGCCATCAATTCCAAAGATGGAGATTGTTGGAAAATGCAATTGAAACAATTGTTGTATTGTCATTGATGTCAAACCTTAACTAGTAAGACAGTTTCTATCTAAGAAAGTACTATATCAATTGGTTGATGAAAAGGATTAGGGCAAGGGAGATAACAATAGCACCTAAGGAAAGGTTGAGTTATTTGATACTTCAATGAGTACTTGATTATTTGGCACTATGATAGGATAATGTATTATTTATCTAAGTGAGAAGAAAGACTGAAGAAGTAGGCTTAACCGACTAAAAGTGAAGACATCTAGTTTAAGCCAAGTGATGTTAGTGTCAACCGAGCACCAGTATATGATGAGTAAATCTAGTGTTGACTTAACATCAGTTTATGCCGAGCGACAGGAAATTAATGAGCAAGACATTGTTAGCTGAGGAAGACAGTTTGTAGAGATGACCGAGGAGATGAACACAGTATTGACCGAGCGTCAACAATTTACATTTGTAGGAAGAATTCTGATTACCAGCCGACACAGTTGAATTCTTGGGTTATGTAAATCATGTTGACTTTATTAATTGATTATATTCAGAATTTAATGCATGGTAAATCATTTTATTAAGGATTGAATGAGGAGATTGAAGATGTTTCTAGAAGGATGCATGAAGGACTTAAATGTTGGAAGGATCCGTTGGATCCGACCTAACCTAAGATCTATAGAGGAGATTAAGAGGCAAAAGACATCTATCTATTTGGAGAGATATAAAGGAAACCTAATTGTGAGGTTACAGAGTATGTTGGTGATATTGATGTTATTGACTAATAATTCTAAGCATAAGGCTTAAGGTGAAGATCAGAGTTGTGATTGCTTGAAGTGAATTTTGAGCATATCAGTGATGGAAATGGAAATGACACTTAGTCAATAAATCAACATATATGTGCGAATTGGATCTGATATCTGCAAAGTGAGTTGTATATTTTATAGATTAGAAAATAATTCTACTTTCTAACCATTGCAACAGTCAAAATCCTTTAATCAAGGTTGACCTAATAGTCATTGATAAATCCTTTAATCAAGGTGGCATTCTAATGGAATGTACTCAAGTCCACTGACCAGGACACTCCTAACAGGGTGATTAAAATCCTTTAACAGGGTCACACCTAATAGTGTGTTTGTAAACCTTTAACAAGGTTGGCTTTTCACAGAGCTCACTTTAGAAGAGTGAAAATATCAGTAACATGTTACAAAGTGGTTTTTCCCAAATTGGGTTTCCACTATAAATCTTGGTGTCATACTTGTTTGAATGTTTTCTTATGAATGTTTTGATATTCTACAAGTTAAATACTATTGGACAGTGGACTACATGTTATATTTTTTCTAATATATATTCTTTAGATACTGAGTTTAGTTGGTGATTAGATATGAGTTTGTTGAAGTATTTGAATGTTCAATTGGTACATCTAGACCCAAGAACAACTGATTCACCCCCCCCCTTTGTTGTTCTAAATCATATTTAAAAGAAGTCATAGGAAACAAAGGGTATCTTGGTTAAGGGAGAAGTTGCAGGAAATGTAGGTGCTATAGACATTCAAGTTCATTCGATCAATAGATTTCAAGTAAGCACATGTTCTTCTTGCGTAAAATTGAAACCTTTAAAGATTTCTTAAAAACATAGTTTTTATTGCTTCTAATTGGAGGAGCCATCTTCCTTTCAGGGATTTTTGGGGTGTTTGGAACTTCTTACTAAAAAAATTGAGGTTTTGTAGAGATTTTTTATTTTACCTTCATAATTTTGATAGAGTGTTTTTTGGTATTTCACACATAGTTTACGCACATTAAATTTCACGGTTCATATTTTTTAGTACACATTCAATTTCATGGTTCAGCTAGATATGTTGGAGTGGAGTCAAAAAGTGTTCATGTAAGCTAGCAGAGATTTCAGGCATGAAATTTGGTTAATCTTTCTTACACTTGTTTTAGTTGTTGATCTAAAGGTTACTTGGCGGATATTTATGGTGATTTTAGTGTTGTATAATATCATGTAGCTTTATGAAGACTATTTTTTGGGTCTTATTTCTTTCTCTTCTTACTATTGGATTTGTGGTTTCTTAAACAGAGTTCATGTATACTTTAGAATTCCTTTTGTCATCCATTCTATCTATAAAATCCCCAAATCCTCTTTTTGCCAGTATTTCTGGTTTGATGGTTTATCAGGTCATTCTCATCATGTTTGGGTGGTTTCCCTAGTTATTTTTGTATCCAGAAGCCCCCTACATGGCACTACATCTCAAAAGTGTCTCTCTTGAGGAAACCATAGCTCCCATAAGAGCACAATTAGATTTTTTAACTTGCCATAGTCACTGATACACAACACTATTTAAAGAATTTTGTGGGATCACTATTAAAATTGAAATGTTGAAATAAACATACTAAACTAAAATGATAGTGATTATATTCATACATAGTATAAAAGAAAATTAATATATTATAGTTTTAGCTGCATAAAACACTAACAATTAGTCCTTGTTTAGATATAATATAAATTTATTATTAAAATAATGAAAAATTGTAAAGCCTACATGTCTACTAGACCATTTAGAAGTATACTTGACAAAAATCCACTTTCCATATTTCTTTACTGGATATCCTTACCCCGTTCCAAAGCTCTTATTTTATCAATGACAAAAATATGGCTTTACACCTACAAATTGCATTTTCTTGGAGGTCTAGATAAGGCTTTATAAAAAAGATCATTTTGAGCATATCCTACAAGAATTGCACTCCTTGAAATCACATTTCTTTCAGGTTTATTGGGATGCCTTATCTGCTTCCACATTATGTATACATGTCTACCAGGGAAGTTACATTTTTTCATTCCATGGAATGCAATTATGTAGAATATGCAGACAATGAATTTGTTGAGAAGGCTTCAAAAAATTTCAAGAAAATGTAATGACAGGTGTAAAGTCAAATACTTTGCAGGCGTCCTTCCTGCTTGTGCCCCAATGGAGGTTGGAACAACATGTTTACATCCATCAACATCCTTCCTGCTTATGCCCAAATGGAGGCTCGAAACAAAATGTTTACATCCATCAAAGTGTGATTGCAAGGCAATTTTTTTTATATATAATAATTGAAAATGCTCTATTACACACACATGTAATATATGTAATAATGGAATCATAGACAAAGAACCTAAATTGTTTCAGATAATTCATGAAAGAGATGCCATTGTACTAAAAAAACTGAATCGATCATGCACTGTGGAACATGTCTTAACATTGTAAGCTTTGTTCTTGTTCTAGGTGCATGCAGTAAAATGGGTTTACTAGTGGATGAGGACTCTAAATACTTAAATCACACTATTTACCTTATTGCATTACATATTTCATGAGTCTTAAAATTATTTAAAGGAAATTAATAAATATTCTAAGTTGTTAACTGGAGGAATGAACCATTGATACAAATCTAGAATTGTTGTCTAGTGATAGAACTTAAACTCAAAACAAGAACATAGAAATAATACACAACCAACAAAATTGAAGTACACTCAATAGTAATGTAATGAGATAAATACATTTCACTAGAATTTCAATACTCAAATCATAGACATAAGATTTTTTAATTTTATTTCAAATATATGGTGCAAAGTTCTCCCAAACATAACATTCCATTTTATTTGGAACACAAACATAATGTTGTTATCAAATCTACAGATTTTAGATATCAAAATTTTATTTCCAAACTTAGGTACAAAGTTCTCTACCCCTATATAACAATATATTCTTGTTACAAACAAAACAATGGTGTGAGATCTCATCACCTACATCTTCCTTTGAAAATTCATAAATGTGTTTTTACATTTCTGCTTCATATTTTTATTATTTCAAATAAGGTCACTGTGAAATTAGATTTCAACTTTAATTATTTTTTTGAGGAAAAACTACCATAAGCAGAACAACCAAATGGGTGCAAAAATTTTATGCTCAAAACCCATTTTGATATTTTCCAAGCTCAAGGGTTCAAATGTGGAAGTATGCAAAAAGGACATGAAGTGTTTTGAGATGTAGTGCTGACTGCCCTTGTAGACACGTATGCCAAATGCGATAGCATACAAAAAGTTTATTCAAATTTCATTATTACTTTGCTGTTTAATTTTTTTACAAAAAATTTATAGCTTACCTTTTACTTTTATTTCAAATGATTTATAAGAAACATTTATATAAATTCAAAGTAATTATTAAATATAATATTTTCCTATTATACTTTATAACTATTATTAAAACTAAAAATTAAAATTTAACAAATATAAATATTTAATTTTTAAGTTTCTTCTAAAATATCATTTGTTCTCTTATTTTTCAATATATTTCATTTTTCTTTACTTTCTTAAATTTATTTACAAACTTTAAAATTTAAATTTCTTACATATAGCTTATTTTAATTTTTCATTTTTTACTTGAACTTAATTTTAATTTGTAATAATTACTTATTTATACAATATAAAAGTATTTTAATTCTATTTTATTTATACATGCAAGGTAATAACAACTAGAAGATTGATTAATATAAAAATATTTTTACATTTCATTCTACAAGTATATAAGAATTAAAACATTAAAGTGAAAATTTGTACATTTGTAATGCATCAAACTACTAAATTCATCTAATCTTAACTCTAAACCAAGATGCTTGTTGTTGCCTTTAGATGAGCATAAGAGAGAAAAGAAAGAGAATGAATAAGAATCTAAAAGTTTAAAAAACGCACCATCCTATCATAAAAGCGTAACATTCTACCTTTATTGTTTACAAACACATCAAAAAATTTCTGCTATCAAATGAAAAATGGTTGTATTGCTCCTATATTTCATTTCGTTTCCTATTTTCTAAAGCAAGAATGACTAAAGAAATCTTCCTTTTTTTACAAGGTAAAAAATGACATTGTGATTTGCAAATTCAGTAAAAGCATATATAATTTTTTTTCTTTTACCCTAATTTAATATGTTACACATATAATTCATAAAACAATGACTCCCTAAGTTTTTGTCCTTGCTTATACAAAAAAAAATAAAAATCCACCCAATAGATTTATACCTTGAATGGACCTATTGATAGATTTTAAAAGAAATTAAAGGATTTGTTAGATAGTTTTATTTATTTATTAGTTAGTTTTTATGTTATTATTGCCCAAAATTTCATATCTTTCAATTCTGGCGTCTGCAACTGTCTAGGTCCTTGTCGCAACTTTTTTAATTTGTGAAATAGATCCATGAAGTTTTATGATTTGCGCTCTAAACCCCATTTTCATCAATGTGTTGTCAAGCTCCAGTTTAGATCACATCACTTAATTCGCAAAGCCCTCAGAGATATTTGAGTTTTATGGTTGCAGGAAATACTCAGGCCGCAGAGTTTCAAAAATGTTCAGTGTCGAAAACCCTCTATGTATTCGACCTTCGCTCTGAAAGCTCAGTGTGTTTTCAACCTTCATTCCAAAAACCCTCTGTGTTTTCGACCCCTTCTGTGTTTCACACTTCTTCCTCTAGCATCGGCATTTCACAAGTGGGCAACTCCGACCAGGTGGGTCCCAGTTCCTCATAACCATTACCAATGCAGAAGATCCGACAGTGGTCGCATGTTCCCATGGGATCTTTCGACCCCATGCGATCATGCGATAGTTGTTCGATTAGAATCACAGTGGGTTCGATGAGCTTCTAGTGGTGGGTCCTCTCTCTAGCGACATGCCCATGTTTCATTAGTTGGCTAGTGGGTCTAATATATCAGAGATCTGCAATAGCGCAAGTGCGGTGAAGATCTATGGTGGTCGTATGATCTCATGGAATCTTCTGAGCCCATGAGATCATGCGGCAACCATTTGATGGGCATCTCAGTGGGTTGCGGACCCAGTCAATAGTCAGGGAAGTGTTTCTCATGTTGGTTGCATGATCGTATGCGACAAGCCATCAAGTGGCCGTGGTGAGGTTCTAAGCTACAAGCGATTCATGGTCGGGTAGTTAGCATCTTGCTATTGGTTGCATGATCGCATGTGACTTTCTAACCGCATGTGATCATGCGACTTGGGGTTTTCTTCTTGCACCCAACTTTTAATGTTACCGCGGGCCCACTTCGCGGTGAGGAAGGAGGTCGTACCACTTGTTGCATGATCACATGCGGCCTTCTAACCACATGCGACCATGTGAAAAGCCTTCAATGGTCAACAGGGGCTTCAGGTGGTGACGTGAGGGTTTCCTATTGGTCCACGTGGTTGGCAAGTGGATTTTTTGACGGGGCTAGGTGTCTTGTGTGGTAGAGTGGCAGATTCAATGAGGCTTGTCGCATAATCACATGAAGGCTTTTGAGATCATGTGATCATGCGACCAATGATATTTTCAAAGTGGCGTGACTATTTTTCATTGGCTTTTCTTCTGCAGAGTTGGTTGTGAGCGGCGGGTAGCTGAGAATTGATGTCTCTAGGACATGCGCAGTTAAGGGAAGATGATGAGGTGGTTTAGCTAGCCATTAGGGGTCATTTCTTGTCCCTGTGAAGTACTTTTGTGGCATTCATAGTGATGCTTGTTGCAGGAAAATTGATGAATCCAAGTTGCTTGTTTGCAAGTTGTTGGTGGTACAGGCATGGGCATGCAAGGAGAAATATCTGATCGGTTGAGATATTTGCAGAATTGTATTTTATGATTGGAATCAATACCGTAGGGTTGATTATTAAATTGTAAATCTTGTAACCCTGGTTAGATTTCTAACTCCTGCCTACGTGTAGTGAGTGTTGTATATATTGTTTTTTGGGAGCCTTTAGTGGGTGAAAATCTGGCAATTGGAAAAGAAAAGTTTCTTCCTTAGAAAGCAATTTCTGGCATTTTTTGCCCCTCTAGCTTTCTACAATTGTAATTTTCATTGATAAATCAGATACTAAAGATATTTTGTGACATTTTTCTTGTCCCTATGCCTTCTTGTGTGAGTTATCTTTTATTGGTTTTCAGTATTTTTACATGTTTCTCAGTGATCGCTTAGGGTTCTTGGTCCTTCTCTTTTTTTGCAAATTTTGTGCATTGTTGTGGGTGATTGGATGTGAATGTCTTTGTGGGTATACTTTAACCCCTTAACAATCATGTCTCATTCCTATGCCCAGTTGTAGAAGTGGATGTTGTTTGCAGGTCATAAATTGTGCCTGAATCTTCAGTAATGCTATTGTGTGTGAAAATCCTCTTTCCCTTGAATAGCCTCTTTCTGTTATAGACTCCTTTTATGAAATACTTATGCAAACCTATCTAGAGAGATGAGGTCTCCTAGACCTAAGCCTTCCATTGGTTTCATTCCTCTATACTAAGATCCAAACCCTAATTTTGGTGCATCACCTAGTAGGTAGTTTTCTTTCAGCATTTCCCTTTCATGCACTCCTTCTATCCCTTTCCCTCAAAAGTTTACTTTTCATGTTAAGAAGCAAATCAGGGTGATTATCCAAGAGGAACTAGCCTAGAACCTAGAGGTTTCATCTTAGTTAGCATAGGTCCCACAACCTAGAGATGATTCTCAAGTTTTACTGAGTTATCAAGACTAAGAGAGCTTGAGAAAAGGTGCAAACTTAGTGTATAACATTTATGGCATGCTCGGTGGGACCGTAAAAGAAGTTCATTTGTTGAAGTTATGTCATCTCTGATATACAGGTTGCATAATAGAGACCTTTAGATGTTATTTTACCAAGTATATCTGGTGACTCCACTGGTTTCGAAGGCTCAGGCCAGCCTTGTTTAAGGCTTATGAGAAAGATTGAGAGTAGAAGCTCTAAACCCATCATTTTTTCAGAGTTGCCCTCAAGAAGAAGTCACAAAAGCAAGTCAACTCAAAGAACATCCCTTGCAAGGAGAGTTCAATTTACACCTCCTGATACATCAGAAAGGAGACCTTCTCCCTTTTGTTCCAGAAGAAAAGGCAGATCTCTAACCCGAGATCTAGATGAATATTTAAATCCAGCAGTAAATACAACTCATATAGTTGTTAATCTTCAGATTCCAGCTCCTACAATGGCTAGGTAGTTTTCTTTTGCACCTTTCAACCAAGGAAGTCCTCTTGAATTTGTAGTACATCATGATGTGCCCTTGGTGGTGCTAAAAAGTATTCTTGATTTCACTGGTGAAGGGCAGACAACAGATTTTGACCACATAAGAGATGTGACCACCATCTACAGCATTCACAATATCACTCATGAGGATGTGGCCACCAAATTATTAGCAACATCTCTGAAAGGTAAGGCTCTAGAGTTGTTTAGAACTTTAACTGTTGGTTCTATCACTTCATGGGATGAATTAGGTGATGCATTAAGCAAACATTTTGAGGATAAATTAGATAATTTATCTCTGGTTGAGTAGTTAACAACCATTAAGAGAGACCCTCAAGAACAAATGACAGATTACAATAGTAGGTTCCTTAAGACATGGAATACAATCCCAGTCTCTGTAAGGCCATCAGCTGACCATGCCTTCTTGTACTACTTGCAAAGTCTAAATAAAAAAATTTCTGTCATGATCTAGTCTATGGGTGGTAGCACTTTACCCCAAGCCTTTGACACTACTATCAGGGCTAAAAATTATTTGATCCAGACAGGCATGATACAAAGGAGACCTCCCATGCCTATCTTCCCTAGTCTCCAGCCCATTGCACCTGCACAAGTACCCCCATTTACCCCTATTCCCACAATATCAGCACCTCAAGCTAGCACTAGTGGTCAAGAGTTAACAACAAATTTCTCTCATGGGCCACAAGAGATCAAGAGTAGTTAGCAAACTAGTATGCAAACTTGTATGTAGGAAATGACAAACTTGATGCAGACTCTAACCAAAGAGGTCACAAATGTGAAGAAACAAAATCAAGGCATCAGGCCATCCTTCCAACAACAAGGCCAAGGTCCTAATTAGCAATACCAAAATCAAGGATAACCTTATCAACAAAATAGGCCACCATACCAAGGAGGCTATCAAGGGCAAAGGCAAAATTTCAATCAGAGACCATTTCAACCATATAACCCTACACCTCTTAATGTTGCAAATCCAGTGAGGGATATGGTTCCTAGCCAAAATAATATAGCTATGGATTATGAATGGTGTCCCCCTTGTAATCAGCCTCACAATCAGGCTAAATGTTTAGATGGATTAATGAATCAAGCTCTGATGGCCCAAAGTGCCTCGTATACTCAATCAGAGCCTTTATCTAGTGGGACAATGCCTCAACAAGAATCACAAGAGCATAAGACTACTCTCTTTAATTGGGAACAACCAGAATTCAGTGGATTCAATGATGATGCTACATTTTTTGCCTATACAAGAGCAAAAAGAAGAGCTCAAGATATGGAGAGAGCATATTCTGGTACTAAGGCCACTACATTTGTAGAGCCACTGCAGTAAGCTACCCCTACCACATCTAAAGAGGTTCCTATCATCACAAGCAAAGACAACCAAGTTCCAAAGGAGGAAAAGCACATCATAGTAAAGGCACAACAAAAGATACACACTGTGGTGCCTTATAACATTGTAGATATCATGAAGAAGGTGAGTGTCACCATGTCCATGTGGGACTCTTTGTCTATTCTAAGACAACTTGAGATTTTGAAGAAGGCTATGTCAGAAGTAGCAACTCCTCAACCTGCAAAAGAAACTACAAAGCCAGTGTTGGTTAACACTAATCAAGAAAAGGAGACTCCAAGCAACAACCCCAAAAATAATACCATGCAAGGTAGGAATTCAAAGCCACCTCCCTTTTATGTATCTTTGATTATTGGAGATTCTTTAGTACATAATTGCATGGTAGATAGTGGAGCTACTAGTACTGTAATGCCCAAGAAAGTGGCTGACCAATTAGGACTAAAATATGAACCCTTCCAAAAGAATGTCACACAACTTGAAGGATCCTTAGCCATTATATAGGTGTGGCAAAAGATACCAGTTTGATCTTACATGGTAGTCCTAATTTTTCCATCCTCGACATATATATCATAAATCTCCCTGCATTCTTTGCCATATGTCTATCAAGGGAGTTCACAGAGAAGATAGGTGGCTATCTATCTTCTGATTGGTCTCACATGTTATTTCACACAAGATATGGTACCAAGGTTGCCATTAAGTCAGAAAAATTGGTAGCACACCATGTAGAACCTTACGTGTCTAAGGCAATCAATGCTAACTGCCCCATATTTGATAACAGTGATTTCCAAACCTTTAGTGAAACAAGCACTAAGATAGGAGATATCCCTGATATTTTCTTAGATGAAAGAGAATAAGAGCATGTTGTTTGGAATGCTAGTTTGGGAAACTACTTGTTATAAGAAAATGATGCTATAGAGCCCAACCTTTTCAAGGATGCTGACTCAGAAGATCAGAATAGTCAGGTTTGGGAACTATACTTTGATGGAGCTAGAAGCCGACATGGTTCTGGTGGTGGTGCTATGCTGGTGTCCCCAAAAGGAGAAATGTATTATACTACCTTTAGATTCAGTTTTTCCTGCACCAGCAACACCGCAGAATATGAAAGTCTAGTCAATGGACTAGAATGGGCTGGAAAAAGAGGGCTTAAGGCATTGAAAGTTTATGGTGACAGTGAACTTGTTGTCAGCCAAGTAAGACGGATAAGTGCAACCAAAAATGACACTTTGAAAGCATAAAAACATAGAGTTTGGGATACAATTGAGGATTTTTGTGCCTTCAATATTGTTGCTATTCCTAGAAGGTTAAATCAAAATGTAGATAGGTTAGCTGCTATTGGATCTCAGTTTGACATCCCCAATAGCATTTCAAAAGAGACAGATCAGCAACACATCAAGATTATTGTCAGACCTTCAATTCCTGATAATAATATTAATTGGCAAGTGTTTGACAATGATGAACAAATTCTGCAGTTTTTGTTTCAAGAAGATGTCTTTTCAAGGCACAATCAAAAGAGGTTATCACAGAACTATGGTGATCAAGTGATAAAACTTAGATCTAATAAGATGCCTAGAGGTCTTGTCACCTTAGAGACTGTCTTCAACAAGGATGATGAAGTCAAAAAAAATAAAGCTGGCCTGGTAGTCCAACAAGAACATTATGTTGAATTAGAGTTGGAGCTAGGTAAGAGCGTATAATTTGGAAAGGTAAATACTGAATTGGAAAAGCAAGTTTACACACAATTATTCAAGGAATTCAGTGATGTTTTTGCATGGAAGTATGAAGATCTCAAAGGTTTTGATCCTACCCTTGCTTAGCACACTATTGAATTGGAGCCTAGTGCCAAACTAGTGAGGCAAAAGTAAAGGCCTATTAATCCTAAGCTTGAGCCACTTATGCATAAGGAAGTGCTCAAGATAATAGAAAGTGGCATCATCTACCCCATCAAACATACTAGTTGGGTTTCCAACCTTGGTCCAGTCAGCAAGAAAAGTGGGGAGCTGAGGTTATGTGTTGACTTCAGGGATTTGAATAGAGCCTCATTAAAAGACCGCCATCCACTACCCTCTATGGAGAAAATTCTACAATGTGTCTCCAGATCCAAAAGATTTTCATTATTAGATGGCTATTCAGGATACAATCAAATCTTAGTAACAGAAGAGGATCAATATAAGACTGTATTTACAACCAAGTGGGGAACCATGGCATATCAAAAGATGCCCTTTGGTTTATCAAATGCAGGTGTTACATTTCAAAAGGCAATGAATATGGCCTTTAAAAGCCTCATGTACAAGTTTGTGTTGGTCTACCTAGATGACATAACTGTCTACTGAAAGCATGCAACAGACCACATCAGGCATTTGAGGCAGATTTTTGAAAGGTGTAGAGAATTTGGGATATCTCTTAATCCCAAGAAATGTGTATTTGCAGTTCATGAAGGGAAACTGTTGGGATATGTAGTATCCAAAGAAGGAATTATAGTGGATCCTAAGAGAATTGTAGCCATCTTGGAACTACCATTACCACATCACAAGAAAGGTCTCCAATCTTTCATAGGGAAGATAAATTTTGTTAGGAGATTCTTGCCTAACATTGCAGATTTACTCAAGCCTTTGACAACCATGTTGAAGAAAGGTTTAGCCTTCAGTTGGACTAAAGAGGGAAAAGTTAACTTCCAAGCTATTAAAGAAGCCTTAACAGAAGCTCCTACCCTATTAAACCCAAATTTCAATAATGATTTTATCCTTTATGCTTATGGAGGTTCGGATGCTATATCTGCAATGTTGACCCAAGAGAATGCTGAAGGATTGGAACAACCTATTGCTTTCTTTAGCAAAGGTTTAGAAGAGTATGAACAAAGGTACTCCTTTGTAGAGAAACATGTACTTGCCATGGTAAAGAGCCTCAAAAAATTTAGACATTTGCTGACCCATAGCAAGGTACACTTGATGGTTACTCATCCAAGTGTCAAAGAATTTTTTCTTTCCAAGGACCTTAATGAGAAAAGAGCTGGTTGGATCACTAAAGTGATGGAATATGACATAGATATTCAGACTACCAAACTGGTTAGAGGAAGAGGTCTTTGTGAGAATCTGGTAGAGCATGAAATTTCAAAGAAATTGGAATACATGGATGCATCTTTGGTTGTGCATTCCATAGAAGAACAAGCCAAGGCAACAAGCTAGTTGTCCAACATGATTAATTACTCGAAGACAGGACAATGTCCTGCAAGTTTGGATTCGACAAAAAGGAGGTATTATAGATTGCAATCTGTTCCTTTTGTGCTGATAGACAATGTTCTTTTTAGAAAGGATCCCAATGGTGTCCTCCTAAGATGCATTGATTCAGAAAAGATAAGTGATGTTCTATTTAAGTTTCATGATGGGCCCTCTGGTGGTCATTTCTCTCCTAGGACTACCGCTTTTAAAATCGTGAGGGCTAGATACTATTGGCCATCTATCTTCAAGGATAGTCATGATTATGTTAGAAAATGTATCAAGTGTGCTATGTTTTCAGGCAAAGAGAGGCTTGCTGCTCTACCCCTTCAACCAATCAAAGTGGATCAACCTTTCATGAAGTGGGGTATAGATTTCATAGGAATGATTAACCCTTCATCTAGTGCAGGACACAAGTGGATAATTACTGCAATGGATTATTTCACTAGATGGATAGAAGTGGTGGCTTTAAAAGAAGCAAATGAGGTTGTCGTATTGAGTTTTTATGATGATTTGATTCATAGGTTTGGCACTCCTGATTCCATCATTTCAGATAATATATTGGCATTCACAGGCCTCAAAGTCTCAGAGTGGGCAGTCAAGAATGACATCTATCTAAATACAAGTTCCAATTTCTATCCTCAAGGGAATGGTTTGGCAGAGTCAACAAATAAGAATTTGATTAGAATAATCAAAAAGACCCTGCAAGACAATCAAAGGGACTGGTATACTAAATTGAGATCTGTCTTGTGGTTAGATAGAATTACTCCAAAGAAAATCATTGGTAATTCCCCATACATGTTGGTGTATGGCAAGGAAGCTAAGTTATCTATTTTAACTGAATTACTAGCTCTAGACTTAGCCACTTAGTATGCCTTATTTGAAGAAAGTGATCCTATGCAAATCAGATATGCCCAGTTGATGGAGCTAGAGGAGATCAAAAGCAAATTAATGCAGGATATGGAATTCCATCAAAATCAAACAAAGAAGAGTTTTGACAAAAGAGCCAGGATCAGGAATTTCAAGGTTGGTGACGTTGTCCTCAAATGGGATGAATTCAAGTCAAGGCCTGGCAGACATACAAAATTTGATTCATTTTGGGGTGGACCATTTGTTATAATAGAGTGCAGAGGATCTAATGCTTTTCAGCTTTCAACTCTTGAGGGAGATGCCCTGCTAATCTCAGTGAATGGTTTCTACTTGAAGCCTTGCTTTGAGGTTAATCCCTCTTTGTAAGTCCTTCTTGTAAATTATTGTAAATATGTTTCTTGCTTTCTTTCCCTGCTTTCTAGGTTAGTTCCTGTTTCCAAGAAGTGCCCGTGCATAGTCTGGTTCAAGTTTTGTCCCTCTATCAAGTTTTGTGTTCAAAAGGACTCCATGCCCAATGGATTGCATCAAGGCTACTAGCCTAATGTCTAGCAAGCTAACATCCCACAGAAGTGACCAAAATGTTGCCCAAAATTTCATATCTTTCAATTCTGGCCTCTGCAACTATCTAGGTCCCTACTACAACTTTTTTCATTTCTAAAATAGATCCACGAAGTTTTATGATTTGTGCTCTGAACCCCATGTTCCTCAATGTGTTGTCAAGCTCCAGTTCAGATTGCATCACTTAATTCACAAAGCCCTCAGAGATATTTGAGTTTTATGGCTGCAGGAAATACTCAGGTTGCAGAGTTCCAAAAATGTTCAGTGTCAAAAACCCTCTGTGTTTTTGACCTTCACTCTGAAAGCTTAGTGTGTTTTTTACCTTCATTTTGAAAACCCTCTGTGTTTTTGACCCCTTCTATGTTTCACACTTCTTCGTTTGGCGTCGGCATTTCACAAGTGCACAACTCCGACTAGGTGGGTCCTAGTTCCTCATAACCGTTGCCAGTGTGGAAGATCTGATGGTGGTCGCATGTTCACATGGGATCTTTTGACCCCATGCGATCATGTGAAAACTATCCGATTAGAATCACAGTGGGTTCGATGAGCTTCCGCTGGTGGGTCCTCTCTCTGGTGACATGCCCGTGTTTCATTAGTTAGCTAGTGGGTCCGATGTGTTAGAGATCTACAATGGCACAAGTGCAACAAAGATCTACGGTGGTCGTATGATCTCATGGAATCTTCCAAGCCCATGAGATCATGTGACAACTATTCAATGGGCATCTCAGTGGGTCATGGACCCAGTCAGTAGATAGGGAAGTGTTTCTCATGTTGGTCGCATGATTGCATGTGGTCTCAAGACCGCATGCGACCATGCAATAAGCCATCAAGTGGTCACGGTGAGGTTCTAAGCTCCAAGTAGTTCATGGTCGAGCAGTTAGCATCCTACGGTTGGTCACATGATCGCATGTGACTTTCTAACCACATGCATTCATGCGACTTGGGGTTTTCTTCTTACGCCCAGCTTTTAATGTCATCACGGGCCCAGTTCGCGGTTAGGAAGGAGGTCATACCACTTGTCGCATGATCGTATGCGGCCTTCTAACCACATGCGACCATGCGACAAGCCTTCAACGATCAACAGGGGCTTCGGGTGGTGACGTGAGGGTTTCTTGTTGGACCATGTGGTTGGCAAGTGGATTTTTTGATGAGGCTAGGTGTCTTGCATGGCAGAGTAGCAGATTCAATGAGGCTTTTTGCATGATCACATGAAGGCTTTTGAGCTCATGCGATCATGCGACCAATGACATTTTCAAAGTGGCGTGACTATTTTTCACAGGCTTTTCTTCTGCAGAGTTGGTTGTGAGTGACGGGTAGCTAAGAGTTGATGTCTCCAAGACATGCGCAGTTAAGGGAAGATGATGAGGTGGCTCAACTAGCCGTCAGGGGTCATTTCTTGTCCCTATGAAGTACTTTTGTGGCATTCATGGTGAGGCTTGTTGGAGGAAAATTGATGAATCCAAGTCGCTTGTCTACAAGTTGTTGGCGGTACAGGCATGGGCACGCAAGGAGAAATATCTGATCGGTTGAGATATTTGCAAAATTGTATTTTATGATCAGAATCAGTACCCTAGGGTTGATTATTAAATTGTAAATCTTGTGACCCTAGTTAGATTTCTGACTCCTACCCGCGTGCAGTGAGTGTTGTAGATATTGTTTTTTGGAAGCCTTTAGTGGGAGAAAATTTGGCAATTGTAAAAGAAAAGTTTCTTCCTCAGAGAGCAATTTGTGGCATTTTTTGCCCCTCTCACTTTCTACAATTGTAATTTTCATTGATAAATCAGATACTGAAGATATTTTGTGACATTTTTCTTGTCCCTATGCCTTCTTGTGTGAGTTATCTCTTATTGGTTTTCAGTATTTTTACATGTTTCTTAGTGATAGCTTAGGGTTCTTGATCTTTCTCTTTTTTTGCAAATTTTGTGCATTGTTGTGGGTGATTGGATGTGAATGTATTTGTGGGTATACTTTAACCCCTTAACAATCATGTCTCATTCCTATGCCCAGTTGTAGAAGTGGATGTTGTTTGCAGGTCATAAATTGTGCCTGAATCTTCAGTAATGCTATTGTGTGTGAAAATCCTCTTTCCCCTGAATAGCCTCTTTCTATTATAGACTCCTTTTATGAAATACTTATTCAAGCCTATCTAGAGAGCTGAGGTCTCCTAGACCTAAGCCTTCCATTGGTTTCATTCCTCTATACTGAGATTGAAACCCTAATTTTGATGCATCACCTAGCAGGTAGTTTTCTTTTAGCATTTCCCTTTCATGCACTCCTTCTATCCCTTTCCCTCAAAAGTTTACTTTTCATGTTAGGAAGCAAATCAGGGTGATTATCCAAGAGGAACCAGTCTAGAACTTGGAGGTTTCATCTCAGTTAGCATAGGTCCCACAACCTGGAGATGATTCCCAAGTTATATTGAGTTATCAAGACTAAGAGAGCTTGAGAAAAGGTGCAAACTTAGTGTATAATAGTTATTTGATTTGTTAAATTATATTACCATAATTTTAAAATGTAATTTTCTTAAAGATTCTCTTGTATATCTAAACTTTGATCTTAAACATGACTAGAAATCTTTATGGAAATAAATTTCAAATAACAAAAGAAAAAAAAAGATGAAAAAAATTCACATTTTCAGTCATTCTAGTAAAATTACATTTTGAAATGTTAATAGGGTTATGGGAATGTTTTCATAGCATATATGTTATGTTCATGTTATCAAGTGAATGTAATTTCCTTCTAAAAATAATGATGCTACCCTCATCCTCAATGGAATTCAAGCTAGATTTAATCTATCACTAATACTGTTGAAAATTATCCTACTTGAGATGAATCCAAAAGGTTTGTTATGTTAACACAAAAGAAGCTATAGAGACATACATGAATAATATACTATATTTATCAATAATCAATGAATATGTGAAATCATAAAGAAGTTAACAATAGAAGTTTGATAAGAGGACTACGAAGGAAGGGAAGAAGAAACCAAGCGAGGGCCCAGGTAAAAGAATGAGAGCCAGAACAAAGAAAAACAAGGAGAAGGAAGGCTCCCATGGTTCCCAAGACATCCAGAATGTTAAAGAGGCAATAAAGTTAATGAAGGCCTCGAATGCAATGCTGCTGTCATGCTCAAGAACTTGGATTGACTCAATTTTTTATGCCTATCTTTTTGCTCCGGTCTGTCTTTCTTTTTTGTGGCTGTTTCATGTTTGGTCTTTTTGTGGCCTGTCCCTTGGATTGCAAAAAATTTAGATTTGAATTGATCTCATTTATCTCTTTTTAATTACTCTATTGTGGGTTTCAGGCATGCTGTAAAACCTGTTTTACTTAATAAAAAATAATAGAAGTTCATCTTAAAAGTATCATTATATTAATATATAAAAAATATTTTTTAAATGAGTTATTTTGGGATACAATTGTGTTAGAATATTTTACATCAATATTTGAAATTACATTCCATAATCCATCATGAAAATGTGACATGAGAGCTGAACACAAAAAGCTCCAGCCAAAAAAGTTTGGAAGTCAGATTTAGCCACACAATCCAAATGAAGCCCCAACATCAATTGCCATTTTCTTTTAGAGCATTATACTATACCTCTACCATGGGTCCTCAACCATTCTTCTATACAATTGTTTTCAAATTATTACTCGAGGACCTAGATAGATATTCTCAACTAATTATCCTAAAATATATTTAAGTCGTACTATGAAAATAATCTTGACAATGCTATTGGGAATACAATCTTAACAGTGCTGGTGTTTGGAAATATTCTTCCCAAATGGATCTTCTAGATTCATTACTTTGTTTAAGGGTTTGTAACTATTACACAGGCCTATCTCCCTAGTTACAAAGCACTCGATGCAATAATAGCTTTCACCCTTCTCATTTTTATCAAATATTCTCAATGTACACAAATACATCATAATAAGATCTATGGTCCATAACCATATTAACATTTCAGCACATCTTACCCCAAAAGGCACAAGCTAATAGGCAGGAGCTTTGATGCTTGCATCCCTTGTTTTATCTCAAAACAAGGAGTGCATCCTTAATTTTCTTAATTAATTGTTGCAATTTACATTGCAAAACTAGTCTTTGGTTGTACTCTCACATAATTATATTCTAGTAAAGTGCAATATCAACCACTGATAATTGTAAATTACTCAAACAAAATTTATGCTTTGATGCAAATTTAAAGAAATTCTTTTACTGCAAGGTTAAACTCATGATATAATTTGGAAATGAATGGAGGAATTTTCATTAGCAATAATACTTGGTGTCAAAGACATTTCTTTATTAGACATATAGGGGAAATGATTCAGTATTCAAACATCTTAATTTTGTGTTGTTCAAAATCTTATGTGGAAATTTTAAATTGCTCTCAATTTTTTATGCTTACTTGGCAAGTTTCCTGCTTATAACTATGGTTTAAGGGCCACATCAACAAATATGATGCCACATCAGTATGCTTTTTACCAAGGTGTCCAAAACAGCCCCCAAAATAGTCAGACCAATGAAAAAGGGACACTCATGCTTGTGCAGTTGATGTGGCAACACATCATTAAATTTTTTTTTACAAATAAGGATACATTACATTCAATTATGGATATTCATTATAAAAATAACAACTTTAAAGTCACAACTATGAGTGCACTATTTTTAAAAATAGACATTAAATAAATGAATATAAATATTAAATCAACAACTCCTATCAATATTATTTAAAGATATTCAGCTACATATCCTCTCCTTATACTATTTATTGAAAGTAATGACATAAGACATAGTTACTACAATGGTACCCTAGATTTTGTGCATCAATTTTTGCAAGCTCAAACAGATGCAGCACCAAGAAAGTTTTCAAGGAATGCTTCGTCACTCTCTCTTTCAAAGAACTCTTTGCGCTCGCATCTCGAACTCTTAATTGCCTTACAGTAGGCTTTGTACTCCCCATACTTGAAGGGCGTGTACAAGCGAGGATGCTCGCCGTCCACAAACTCAGGAGGCGCCTCAATAACGTCATCATCTTGGACGAAGAAAAAGTATGGCAGCGACACCCGCGGGGATTTATTGTTGACCATCACTCTGTGAATACCACTGTGAACGTGAGCATTAGTCCATGCCTTGAGAGAATCACCCGTGAAAACAACAAAGGAATTGGGCACAGGTTTCACCTTTACCCAATTGCCTTCTTTGGTCTTGAGCTCAAACCCACCAGTATTATCTTGATACATCACGGTGATGAGATTACGATCTGTGTGAGGACCCAATCCTCCTCTTGCCTCTCCGCGGACGTCGCAGTAGTTCATGCGAAGAAGCCCCCAAAACTGAGACTTGTAATACTTGCTTACCCCGAAGCTCTTTAATATTGCTTTTGTGATGTCGTTTGTGTGCTCCTCAACGCGGGAACTGTATGCCTCTATGATTTTGCTGTAAAAAATAAAGCATATCAATACATCGTTAGATGTTAAAGCAGAGGAATGATTATTATAATCAAAAGCAAAAATGGATGTGGGTAGATACCATATTTTGGGGTTTCCTTGAGGCCACAGCTCTTGTGTAAACTTTTCGATTGCCTTGGGGTCGGGGGCTCCATTGACAGGGAGAATCTCTAGAAATGGCAGCGCAGGCATGGAGGGAATGTACGCGAACTCCCCTTGAATTTTCTCTTTGTTTTCTCTGGATACTTTAAATGTCTCTCTGGTTGCTGAGTCCATTTCGGTGATAATGTTCTCCTCTATTCCGTGGTTGACTACCAGAAAACATCCCCAGTCTTTGCATGCCTTTTTAACTTTGGCCAACGTCGCGCTTTCTGCGTCATGGTCGTTCTTCAAAGAGGAAAGATCAATAACAGGCACTTCAGATTTGTATTCTTCTGTCACTACCACGGAAGGCACGATGACTAAAGAATCGCAAATTTGGAGAGCTGCCCTTACCCAACAAAAACAAAGAGAATGGGGAACAAGAACAGGCGCAGAAAAGAGATTAGGAGAAGACACTTATAGTATGATGGTAAAACCAGAGCATTCACTTTGAATAATTCTTTCCGCCGAGAAAGGAGGTTTGTTATAGCACATGCAGGACATGTATGAATCGGTGAAAAAGTCATGAACACGTATAAGTAAAAGAACAAAGTCAGAGATCGATGCACTCAGGAATCCTCACATTCCTAAATACTGAATACCGATACAAGCTTGACAAAACTATTAAGAATCAGAAGATACAAATGTAGATGTTTGTGGAATAGTATAAACGAGCTAAGGAAGAACTGAAGAAATTACTGGTTGAAAGAAAGAATCTTGCAATTTACCTGAATGAAATCAGTTATCATGAAGAAGCTATTGATGAAAGATTTGATCATATTGGATCAAGCTCTGGAAGCATTTATGATAGATCCGAAATCATAATCTCTGATTTATCTGAAAAGAATCAGCATCTGTCTGAGCAAGTGAAAGCACTTCAAATCGGCCATGAATCTCAAATGGTGAGAATGGTGGAAATCATGAACAATGGTAGACAAGCTAAACAAGATCAGAATCTGGCTATTGAAGATCGAAGACTGATGACTGAACAACTTCAAGCAAAAGAAAATGAAATATAGAGACTCATTGATCGTCACTTCCAAGTATCAAATCAGATGATGACAGTTAATCAAGAAATGAACTGAGTAAATGGAGAATTATCAAGAAGACTTGAAGATGTTGCAATACTCAGAGAAGATAATGAAAAACTGAGAAATGAAATAAAGACACAAAAGCAACACAATGAGATGAAGAAGATAGTTGAGGACAGTTCTAAAAAGATTGATGATTTCCTGACTAATCAAAGAAGATTCGGAAGCAAAGCCAGTATAGTCTACACCGGTGAAGGAGAATCATCACAACAGGATGAAAAAGTCAACGACAATCAAACTCAGAAACCTAAAGTGATGACATGTTACCCCTATGGAAAACCAGGACATACATCTAATGTGTGCAGAAGCAAAGCACAAGGTAAATCTCTTGTCATTCCTAAAATCAATGGATATTGTTATTACTGTGGTAAGTTTGGACATCCAGCTTATGAATGTAGAGATAAGAAGAATGACATTGCTAATAATACTACTGAGGAGAAAATATGCTATACTTGTAATAAGCATGGTCACATTGCAAGGGACTGCAAGGCAAAAATGAAACAAGTCTGGACACCTAAAGAGAAACTACAACGAAAGCCATATCAATCGAAGAGACAAGGTAACTCATATGTTTGGGATTATAATACATAGACTAATTGTGCTATATGTGGTCGGTATGGACATATTGCATCAAACTATTATAGAAAGAGTCGGATTGGATAATCAAGGAACTGGACAAATGTGAGAATGGCATGTATGCACTATCACAAGGTCAGTCATGTAAGCAAGAACTGCAGAGACTGAGTACCAGATGAAAACCATATATTTGAGAGTGGATATAACATTGTAGAAATTATGAAGTTAAGGAACATAATGTGGAAGAAGGCATGTAATGAGAATGCTAAGTCAAGTAACACTGTCAGTGAAACCTCATCCACTAGATTGGGTGACATCGGCACCTCCACTTAAGATGACAAAGGTATGTATGAAACTGACATTTTAAATGATCACATTTTACATACAGTTCCTTATATATGATGTACAAATACCAAATCTGCATGAATGAAGATGGACTATGGTTTATGTGTTATACGTTTACAAATGTTATATAGTCGGTAAAAGAAGAAACGTGAGTTGGTTACCCGTCAGTTATCACGATACAAGGTTAACCGACAATAGTGCAAACCAATGAATAAATTATATGTTAACCGAGCAAAGGAAATTGTAGACACTACCAAGCTGATAGTTGTTCCGTATCATAAGTTTGGTCATGCATTTATTGCATCAAAGTCTGAGTGGGAATATCAAAAAATCTATATATATGTGAAAATAGAGTTCATTGTTACATTGCAATTTCAAAGAAAGGAGATTTTACAGAGAAGAGTTCGAGCTAAAGATTTCCAGAAAAGATTCCAAGCTACTGTAGATCAAACTGATGACAAATCTTCAATGATAATGAGTAAGTTCATCTACCTATCAAACACTGGTTATCTATTTGTTTGTCGAAACCCTAGAAACAATTTATGGCATTGACATTGACTGCAAGCAAATCATGGAACATTGAGGAGGAAGTGGAATTAATTGTAAGGGCACATTTTTCTGAGGAGAAATTCAAACCTCATCCCGAGGTTGCAGCACAAATAGACAATATGGGTGCATTTTCTAGTATTCCAGATAAGGTTTTGTTAACAGAAGACTTTAGGGCCTATATTCACTGCAAGATCGGTGAAGTATGTGATTTTGAGACCATTGCTACTTATCAAAAATCTATGGACCAGATGGAAAGATTAAATTTGAATATAAGAAGATTGAGGAGTCAGGGTTACGATGTTTTACATTCTTCCCGCAATCCTTTCACAATGACTGGATAAGAATTATGCTAAGAAAATTTCATGATGGCAAATTTTGGTTAGATAAACCTATTGAGGTCACTAAGAAGATTATCAATAGGGTTACTGGGTACCCTACAACCGACAAAGCCAAAGCCTTTCGAAGTTCATCTCATCCCGATGTACAAAAGAACACTGGAGCTCAATGGGATGGTAGGGCACTGAAAATATCAACTATTAAAGATCCAGCAGTAAAATTTATAGCTCATGTCATAGGGTACAAGATATTCCAATCTAGCAGACCAAATAGTGTACCCTGTAACGCTGTGGACATGGCTTACAAAATTGTGAAGAAAGATCACCAGGTTGATCTTACTGAGCTACTACTACACCAACTGCATGACAATATGAAGATAATAAAAACAAAGAAATCTAATACATGTAAGTATGGATCACTGCTTGTCTGTACATTTCTCTATCTACAAAAATATGTATCAGGTATCGGTAAAGTAAACTAGCAATTGGACAAACCAATAACTGCACAAATTGGTGAAATGATGAAAAGTCTAGGAGACAATCTGAACAAGGAATTTAATGATATTTCAAGGAATTTCAAACAAAAATGCAACAAAGAAGTAGAATTCCTAGGGAATTAGTAAGTAAATTTGAAGATGACATATGCTTCGTGGTAAGCACAGACCACTCAATGATAAAGGCCATAGAACCAAGAACAAAATGGCTAGCACTGATGGGATATGAAATGAATCATGATTTTTCTTTGAAATCTATCAATGCATTGTTGGCATTATCGATAGACATCACTGCTAGTAGGTTTGGTGTATATGAGGAAGCTAAGTCTAGAATCTCAATGGACATAGAGATCGAAAAAATGTCTAGAAGGGAAAAGAAAATGAGAAAAGATCTCTCAGCAAAATATGGAAATGTATCTGATTCACCTAAGGAGTCACCAGTTGATGAGGCAACTGAAGGTCAGTTATAGTTGGCTGACAAGTCCTATGACAGTGAGGAAATCGAGTCAGACAAAGAAAAGGATCACACATCAGTTCCTCCCACCAATGATGAAGAAGAAATTCAACTAATAGAACCTAAAGGAATGAAGACATGTTCATCAACTGCTGCACAATCCACCAAGCAAGTCAAAGCAGTAAACATAGCAAAAAGAAGAGAAGCTAGACCTACTAGGAAATATGTTAAGAGAAAGACCAAGAATGTAGCTGAGACACTGAAGAAAAAGAGGAAATACATAAGAAATAAGGAAGATCTAGAGGATATAGAAACTGAAAATGATCCCTATCAATTCAAGTTAGTTTGTAATAGGGAAAGTACAATAGAAGAAATAATTGAAGATATAATTGAGAATGGAAATCTTATAGATCCAAGCATAGGCAAATTTGACAAAATATCAATTGAGGACAAGACAAAGATAGAACATGCTGTCATCTAGATGATGATCAAGTTCAAGAAAGTACCAATGGAATTTGCATGCCAATTGCTGAAGGAACTTGATGAAAAAATAAGTAAGAGATGGGCTATTGCACTAGATATGGAGAAAAAGAAAAGAGAACGGTCACTAGGCCGTGCAGCCTCACACTTTAGCTATGCTATGGTCAGTGAATACATGACAAAATATCAGGCTAGATTTCTAGTCAAGAATAGAGAGATGTAGATCATGGATGAGAATGTGGATGATATGGGTGTCATATGTGACTCACTATGGACATCAATTTTGAAAGTAGAAGAGAAAGTTGAATAGGAAGCATTCCTGAAACTATCTAAGAAGAGACACAGTTCAAAAGGTAAAGGTATTTTTATTGATGATGAAAAGGGAAATAAAATAGAGGACACCAGTATATCAATTACCAAGGTAATTGATAGCATCGAACAGAAGGAAGAAATCAAAATTTCACAGGATGCACCGGATCAAGTTAAGATCCACTTACAAAAGAAAACCAATGATGATGCACTCATTAAGGACATCACTAACGATGATCCTGGTGATGAGGATGATGAAGATGTGACAATTTCACCATACAAAGATGAAGCATTAGACATTGATAGTGTGCTCACATCTCTACTAGGTGAACTACTTGTACTTGCAGATGCAGTTGAAATAATTTCACAAGTACAACCCGATGGGTCTCATCCTAAGCCAAATAAAGATACAACTAAGATTCAAGCACCTGAGCAACCTATAGATACAAATGAGCCTAATAAGCCAGAGGCATAGTCTATAGAAACAAAGGAACCAGAAGAAACCAAGTCAATTGAGGTGAACCCACCTAACACTACAATCGAGACTCCTACACCATTTACCGAGGACTAGAAGAAGGATGATACAGTGTCAACTAGGAAAGATACTCTGAGAAGTGAAGAAAAAGCTATTGTCATAAGTAAGAAGAAGTCACCTCTCACCCAAAAGAAGAAGAAGAAGAAATTCAAAGGGCTGGTCACCATTGATGAAGTTATCATTATACCAGAATGTGACCCGAGAACCCTAAGCCCTGAGGAACTAAGTAGATATGGGGAGTTATGCTCAAGGAAAGTAGCACAAGAGAAGTTAAGGAAAGAACCCAAACGTAAAGAAGTGTTAAATGATGTACAAGATATTCTGCAAAAAATCATACTAGAAACAAATATTGATGAGAATACTCCCATCATAGATCAACTTGCCACACTCGTCGACAAAATCAATGCCCCTAATAGAGATGCAAACAAAAGAATTGAAGAATAGGCAAAATCAAAGATTCAGAACAAATTGGCAGCAAGGATTAGCATAGAAGTGGCACTAAACAAGGTAAAATTATCTGAGGTCATTACAGAGGTAAAATCTATTACCCAAATAATCTAGCAATTTCTCATCAAGCTTTGTACTTCAGACACCTTCACTGTAGAAGTCAGTGAAAAGATAAAAGGTTTAGAAGCAAAGATACAGTTAAGTACACAAGCAACTATCACCAAGCCAACTACTTTCTTAAAGCATATTCACCGAGTTCAGGAACTTTGGCGGTTGATAGAAAATTTAAGGAAACAAGAAGTGCACATCACCGATCAGGTTATAGAGTTACAAATAGAACTCACTCCTCACTTGAAAATTTTTGAAGCTCACATTATCAAAGCTGAACAACTTTTGGCAACACTAGAGATTTTGGTGTTGGATAATATCTTTGACATGCATGCACAAGTCGGTCTTGAGCATATTTCTCTTACCAACTTGAAAGAGGAATGGGACAACCTCTTGGAGTCTATAAAGAAAACCCATCCACTCATTTTTGATAAGATGTAAGTATACATTATGTATATTTTTGCATTTGGCATTATTATAAAAAAGGGGCAAAACATGTATATGCCAAATAAGTATAGTTTTGCTATGTATGTTACATACTACTAGGAGCATGCACTGAGGGGGAGTACTTTTTACTTAGAAACTTTTGTGGATATGTATATGGCGGAGATATAAGGAATATATAGAAATATTTTGTCTATATACATTCAAAGTTTTGATACTAATGCCAAAGGGGGAGATTGTTAAACTCTATTGAGCATTCAAGGTTGTCATTAGTATCAAAGGATGTTAAACAGGCCGGTCGGTTACTTATATTTAGACAGATGGTAACTAGAAGTAAGACAGAGCAATTGGTAAAGCCTTTTACACTGAGCATCACACAGTTTACCGAGCACCAACAACACCAACACTGATGGTCAGTAAACACCGAGCATCACAGTATACACTGAGCAGCTTATACAGTGTTTACCGATGATAACAGAAAATGGCATAGTAATCTGAAATGGCACATTATTCTATTCAAATGGTTACAACAAGTTGTAAAATGGTTTACCAAGATCAAGGAGCATTTATTGTAAATAGATACTCATTAAATGTAATGTTTATCTTATTGTAATAGTTGATCTAGGTTATTTTGCACCGTAGATCTTAAGGTTATGATTATTTTTGTAACCTAAGTTTTGCTAAAGTGACAAAATAGAACACTATATATTGTATATGTTCACACCATTTTATAAGGTTGTTGAACTGATATATAAGAATCACAGAGCACTTGAATAATTTGCCTATCTTCAAGACAATCAATTTACCGAGCAAAACAAAGTACATAGGATATCAGATTGAGTAGAATCAGTGAAGGCTACCGAGTAGAACAGAGAAGGAAACCATCACAAATAAGGTGATATTTTAATGAGCACTTATAGATCTATTTCAAACAATTGAGTTGTCAACTAGCAGATAATTACCTATTACTTTCTGACAATTGTGATAGAGTTTTTGGTCAAATCTCTTAACTGAGTAGACTTAACAGTCTTTGTATAAATCTCTTAATCGAGTACACACTTCATTTAGTGTTGTTAAATCCTATAACTAGGTAGATCTAGCTGATCTAATATGTTACTCCTAATAGGGTAAGATCACCAGAAGTGATCAAACTTGTAGCCTTAACAGGCAAACCTTTTCTATCTACAGTAGTGAAGAATTTGTGGGTGTCATCCCCATCACAGTTTTTACCTTCTAACAAGGGTTTCTGCATTACCAAAATACTTGTGTTATGTGATTGTCATATTGATCTCATGTTGTTTACTTTCTTAAGTTAACTAGATGATTGATTTATACAATTGGATTCAAGTTATTTTGATCGGTTATCATAGTATATAGCTATAGATCATAAAGGTTTTACACATAAAAGTTTTAAAGGCACTGATTCACCCCTCCCCTCTTAATACCTATGTCTCCTAATTCCAACACAACCTTCCCTCTTCAACCATGTGCCTAACAAAGTGAGCATGGATGTCAATGTGTTTAGAACGTCACTGAGAGGTATGATTATGAGACATAAATATGGTGTTGTGACCGTCCCTGAAAAGAACATAATCATTTTGTTGATAGTTCATTTCACCAAGTAATTGCTACAACCAGATCATTTACCGAGGACCTTCAGAAAGCACCAAATATTCAGCTTCAGGAGAAGAAAGAGCAATAGAATGTTGCAGCCTTGAGGCCCAACTAATAGTAGCTCCAGCGAACATGAATGTGTAACCGGTAGTAGATCTACGCTTATCCAAATCTCTGGCAAGATCTGAATCCATGAATCCCTGTAACTATTCATGATTGTTACAAAAACATAAGACCAAATCTAAAGTTCCTTTAAGATATCTTAATATCCACTTGACGGCCTCCTAATGAGTCTTCTCGGGATTGCTCATGAATCTACTCACAAGTCCCATCGCATGAGCAATGTCGGGACATGTTGAAACCATATCATACATAATGCTACCAACTGTAGATTTGTAAGGGATGTCCTCCATATATTCCTTATCCTCTTGTGTTTGTGGACACAAATGTGCTGATAACTGAAAATGTGAAGCAAGTGGAGTAGAAACACTATTTGCATCAGCAATACCAAATCTCTAAATTACTTTGTCAATGTATTCTTTTTGTGATAATGTAATTACTTTCTTCTTCCAATCCTGGGTGATAGTCATACCAAGAATCTTCTTGGCTTCCCCTAAATCCTTCATAGAAAATGTGCTTGCCAATTTAGTTTTCAGCTCACTAACAATTTTAGAGCTTGTTCCCGCTACTAACATGTCATCAACATAGAGAAGAAGAATAACAAATTCACCATTCTGGAGTGTCTTGTAGTAAATGCATGGATCAGATTCACATTTGATAAAATTATGTTCAAGCATAAAGGAGTCAAACTTGACATACCACTATCTCGGGGCTTGCTTGAGCCCATACAAACTATGCTTCAGCCGGTGATAGAGATGTTCCTGCCCCTTTTTCACAAAACCTTCAGGTTGCTGCACATACAACTCATCATTTATGTCTCCATGTAAAAATGTTGTCTTAACATCTAACTGTTCCAATTCAAGATCCCAAATGGTTGCTAATCCCAAAACTGTTTGGATGGATGTAATCTTCACAACCAGAGAAAATATTTTAGTGAAATCAATCCCCTATTTCTGATCATATCCTTTAACTACCAACCAAGCTTTGAACTATTTTTGACCTCCTCCTTCATCTTTCAATTTATAAACCCACTTGTTCTTGAGTGGTTTTTGATTTGGTGGAAGAGCAACTAAATCGCAGGTGTCATTTGCTTCAAGCAAATTGATTTCATCTATCATAGCAACAAACCAATTGTTCTTATTATTGCTTATATATGCCTCTTTAAAATTTTCAGGTTCAATTTGCTCAGAAATTAATAGTTATGGCTCTACCTCTTCAGCAAATAATAGTCGATAATCTGAGAATTTTGCCGAAACTTTCCTTTGTCTTGAGGATCTTCTCAATTCAGGATGATATGGTTCATGAGAATGAATTATCTTCAATTGATTATCATCATCTCTTGTATTAATTTGACCAGATTGATTTGAATTTGGTAGTTTTGTTGATTTCACACCAGATGATTGGTGTGAAATGTCCCTATTTCCACCAAGTGAAGAATCCCTATTTTCATGTTGAATGTCAAACTGAGCAGGACTTCCAAAATATTTATCATGGACATTGTCCCTGCTACCATGAGGTATTTCCTTGGTCTACAGAGTAATCTCTCTATCATGAGAGAATTGGGAAAAACCATGAGCTATTTCTTTTTTGCCGTGAGCTGCTCTATCATTCCTGCCATGGCTTTCAAACCTATCATGTTCAAACTAAGAACTTTTGTGTGGTGTTTTAACCCTTTTGTGAGGAGTCTCATAGCTGTCGTATGCATTTATATCCTTGTCATGAGTTGGCAGTGGATCTCCAAACCTGCCATGTGATGTTTGATGACTGCCGAGAGGTGTATCATCACTGTCGTGGGCTCTTCCATCCCTGCCGTGATGAGTTTGTTCCTTGCCATGAGCTATTTCAGAACAGTTGGGAGCATAAACCTCCCTGCCATATTCATGCTTATCCCTGCCATGAAGAGGAGTGTGGAGTGGGTGAGACTCTGCAGAGGTGTCCACCTCATCCATGTGACAATGTGTAGAGGGATGATGAGGGAAAGTATCAATGTTCATGCCTCCGTTATCAATGTTAGTGCATATTCCTCTGTCATGAGTGTCGTGAGAGTTGGGGCGAGTAATGTGGTGAGAAAATTCACCACCGTTAGCTAATTCACCATGAATATCATGTGAAAAGGGGAAAATTCATTGTGGGTGAGGTGAGTAACAATTAGCAGTTGCAAATTAATTTTGAGAGGTAGGGTATTTTTCAAAAAGTGAGTGACAGTTAAAATCATTTTGATCTATTTCAAAATCAGACATAGAATCTCTTGTGTGGTTATCACTTCAATTCCACATGCTGGTAGAGGAAGAAGATATAGAAGCTGGGAGTAAAATTGATGTAGGAGAAATAATATTTTGTAAAACATTATTCTGTATATCTCTATCAGACCTGTTATCAAAAATAGAGAAGGGAAAAAATTCACTCACTAATTTTTCTTCCATATTGGAAGCTGGAAATGCTTTCTCATTAAAGACTACATCTTTGTTCTGAATTATCTTCTTCTCAATTGGATCAAAAATTTTGTACCCAAACTGATCTTCACCATAGCCAATGAATATGCCCTTTTGTGATTTGAAATCCATCTTTGTCCTTTGTTCTTTTGGGACATGTACATGAGCTTCACACCCAAAAACTTTGATGTGTGAGTATGAGATCCTTTTTCCCAGCCATTCCTCTTTTGGAATGCCAAACTCTAGACAAGATGGAGTCCTATTGATTAAATAGACTGATGTATTATAGGCTTCCACCCAAAATTCTTTGCCCAAAGTGGCATTGGAAAGTATACACCATGCTTTCTCAAGAATGGTTCTATTTAGCTATTCTACTGCCCCATTTTCTTGAGGGGAATAAGGAACAACCTTAATTTATCTTATACCATGATCTACACAAAATTTATCAAACTCCAAAAAAAAAATTTCACCTCCATTATCCATTTTCAAATACTTAATTTTATGGCCAGTCTGATTTTCCACAAGAGTTTTAAAATTTTTGAATTTAGAGAATACTTTCGATTTTCTAGAAAGCATATAAACCCATACCTTTCAAGTGCTATCATCAAGAAAGGTGACAAAATATTGTGCACCTCCATAGGTTCGAAGACATCTGAATGCACTAATTCCAAAGGTGTAGTCCTTTTGTCATGTCCATCCTTCTAGAAACTGACCCGCTTTTGTTTCCCATGAAGACAATGCTCACAAAACTCTAAATTTGTAGATTTGAGACCTTGTAGTTGATCACAATTCAGCATTACCTCAAGGCCTTTTTTGCTCATATGGCCTAGCCTTTGATACCAAAGTGCAACATCTCTATCCACAAGTGTCAAAGAAGCTCCCACCTTATCAATAGGTTTCAAAATATAGAGACTACTGGTTTTGTCTCCTTTAGCAATAGCCAATGAACCTTTGACTATTTTCCATGTATCCATGAGTTTAGTTTTAAATTCTTGGGTGTATAATTGACTGACAGAAATTAGATTCCTCTTTAATTGAGGAACATGTCTAACATCTTTGAGAAGTTATTTTGCTCCTCCTTCAAGATGCAAGACAACATCTCCTTTCCCAACAATTTTACATGCTTTGTTATCACCCAAGTATACCTCTCTGAATTCACCTTCTTGATAATTTATAAATGCATCTGTGAGAGAGGAAGCATGAAAGGAAGCTCTTGAATCAATTACCTATGAATCAAATTTTGTATCACTTGTTGACAAAATTAGGATACTCGGATCCTTTTCGAAAATTGTGTTTGCTTGACTGTCCAATACTTGTTCTTGTACCTTCTTATATTTTTTACAATCCTTCTTAACATGCCCAACCTTCCCACAAAAACAACAACCATTTTGTCTCCCTCTTGACTGTGATCTTCTTGCAGATTGGGACCTCTGATTGTTATTAAATCTACCTCTATATTGGCTTCTTCCTCTATTTTCGGTGCTCACCATTGTGAGAGCATTACCAGAAAATGACTCATCATTCTTTCTCCTCAAATCTTCAGAGAGCGGGGTGGCTGAAACTTCATCAAAAACTAGCTTCTTGGTAGTTGATGCTGAAGTGCTTATGGCTGTCACAAGTCCATCCCAACTATTAGAAAGAGAAAATAGCAATAGAACAGGCTTATTCTCATCATCTTGTGTCATGCCAACTAAATTTTCTTGGCTGATCAAGGTGTTGAGTTTGTTGAGATGATTTGTCATGACTTCACCTTCCCTCATCTTAAGTTTATATAACTTTTTTATGATGAAGACTTTGTTCACAGTGGATGCTTGTGCATATGTTGAAGCCAATTTATCCCATACATATTTGGCTTTATTTTTGTCTGATACATTATACAGCACATTATCGCCTAATGCAAGAAAGATTGTCGCCATGGCTTTCTCATCAAGCTTTCCCCAATCTTCATCCGACATGGCTATGGGTTTCTTTTCTTTTCCTTCAAGTGCTAGCAAAAGCTCTTTGTTAACTAACAGAGACTTCATTTGAATCTTCCATATCCCGTAGTTCTTCCCAAAAAAATTTTGAACTCTTATATCTTCCATAATTTGGAAACCGAAATCTTCAGCCAGCAATTAACCTCGCTCTGATACCAATTGTAGATTTAAATAATTTAGAAATACAAAATAACAAGAGCAGATTACAAAATACACAAAGCACACTTATTTATCGTGGTTCACCACAATAGTGGATATGTCCACACTGAGAGAAAAAGAATTGTATTAATCTCCAAAACTGAATGTTAACAAATGAGAGATAAAGACTTATTTATAAGCTCACATTGAGAAGCTGAAAAGACAAGGCACAAAAGACAAAATTCCATTGGCCTTCCAATCCCAACAATTGATACACATTTAAAAGAAAAGAAAAAAGTAGTTTAGATAGTAAAGATTAATTTAATTTAAAAGGAGGATGGAGATTATAAATTTTCAGATCTTCCTTTTATTTAGATTATGATTCCTTGTGAAAATTTTCAATTTCATTTTTTTATTTATATTAAAATAATTTTGATTAAAATAATTTAGAGCATCTAAATATTTATGGGGACATATGATTCCCACATGTAATGAATTTCATGTGTATGAGAATTATAATTTAGATATGTAATTTTATAAATAAGAGATCTAACACATGTAAATGAAGAGTAGAGATCATTATAGAAATGGATGTATTCTTTTGTTAGAGGATCTTTAGAAAAGAGGGATGGATTTATCAAACACATGCAAAAAGCATTCTGTTGGCCAATGCATTGTAGTAAAATAGATTATATTAACTAAATTAATCATTTCTTGAATTATTTAAGTCGTTGACTAGATATTTTAATTAGTTTTAGTCTCATAATAACCTAATAAATAATGCAAGATTAAAAAGTAACATTTTATTTTTAACTTTTTTGAAAATGTTTATGATTGGCTTGTTGAACAAACAACAAGACTAAGAGGGGGTGGGGGTTGGGAGGTGAGGGTAGGGGGTGAATCAGTCTTGAGACTTTTTAAAAAAAATTCATTAAAAAACTTATGCTATAGGTTAAGGAAGTTCACTACTCATGATTTGTACTTTGTAGCTAAAGTGCACAACCTTAGGAAAATATACAATGGACATGGTGTTGGCAAGTGATGTTTTTGGAGCACTAGGAATCACTTAAGGGTTGTCATTTATGGCAACACTTATGCTGGAGTGGTCACATGTAGAGAGTTTTTCTATTGGAGACCCAGTCATGAAAATGACTAAGTACAAAATCAGGATAACAGTATACTCTATTACAATTTTGGTCAGTGAAGATAATATATGATGTATTATGGCCTACAAAGATAGTAGAAGACATTTTGGGATATGTAAGACCTTAAGTTAAGGTCACACATGTTTTGGTGATGAGATCAGGAAGATCCAGTGATATGAAGGTATGTGAAGACTAAGAATCAATGAAATAGGGCATATGAGTAGTCACAATGATTGAGGCAATGTTAGTTGCTATGGAAATGTGGTAAGTCAGATGGATGGTGTATATTGTTGACACTTTGATAATATAAGATTTTTGACTCTATGTTGATCATTTGCATTAGTAATTATTATGTTTTGTAATGTATTTTGAGAGCTAATTGGATGACAGAATTAATATAAGTATAGAATGTTTTTGTGGAAGTGATAAGTGTGATTGTGATGATGATGTGATGGATGCAAATTTGAGAGCAGAGAGCATATGCAAGATCAATGTTTGATAGAGCTATAACTGGAACTATCTAAGCATAGAAGATGCTTGTATTGTTCACTTTGTGACAATATTTTGATTGTAAGAGCTGTAATCTCACTAACTTTAATAGGGTTTTGTATTCCTCTAGAAAGGAAATGTACTATGTAATTATTAGCTCCTAACATGACTAGATCTCCTAACATGGATACTATATTTTAGTGCATAATTTTGGGTACCATCCCCATTGGGGTTTTCCCTTGGCCAAGGTTTCCTCAAAAACAAATCATGGTGTTATGAGTTATGTGTCAAGTGCATTTATGTTCTTTTCATTTCTGCATTAATATGGTTTATTTACAATTGGTTGAAGTTTAAATTAAAGTGTTGTAATATTGATTCACCCCACCTCTCAGTATTAACTATTCCTAACACATGGAATGTTGAGACACCTGATCTTGGGACAAGGTACAAAAGGACTTGGAGACTGAAGTGCATACTACTTGAGGGAAAGATAGAGATAAATCATGAAGGAAATGCATAATATCACCTTGGCTTATAATATTTTCATAAAGAGAGTAAGACCTAGGAGATGGAAGAGGATCTATAGAAGTGCATAAATTTACATGCTTAGCCTCTTGTACCAGGTGTCTTTAGGAGAAGAAGATCTATCACTATTCTTTAATATGGAATCCCTATTAGGAATATTAATAGTACAAAATCTATCCTCAAAAGACAACCCAAGAGAGGTATTAATGTTTTTCATTTTAATGTCATCATGTTTTAAAAAATCTCTTATACAATCTACATATTCCATGCATTTCCTTCTAACTATAATCAATAAACACCATGTAACATGGATAAATAATAGATGCTACTCCTCTGCTAGGGTTTCATTGTTTCTACTCTTCTCCCATGCTTCTTGTTGTAGTCCCATATGGGTTCTATTTTGGGAGACCCAATGTGGGTCTCCAAATCCTTGTCCCTTCATTTAGGTGTGAATCTCATAGTCCATCTGGGATTAGATCCTTTGCTTTCTAACACTAACTCCCTTTTGAATGAAAAGGGAATATTTCTACTAGCCATGCTCTAATTCTTGTGTAGAGTCCTTTCTTTAGGAAGAAAAAACCTCTTCATATGTTGACAAGTTGTCAGGTGCAAGTCCACCTAAGATGGGTAACATTATTTATGAGAAGAAGTACATGGCTTCCTGCAAAGTCAATGGTATCACATTCCTTGTCCCATTTGTGATCTTGAAAGAATCTATGGTTGAGTAGGAAATTTATTTGATTGGTAAATTCCTCTCTTTTAGACTAGCTATTCAAGAGCTAAAAATGTGGGTTTCTTCCAAATGGAAACTTAAAGGGAGTGTTAAGATTAATGTCCTAGATAATAGTCTCTTCCTTTTTAGTTTTGTTAATAAAGAAGACTGTATCTATGCTCTTACTAGTTTCTCATGGACTTATGAGAGAAATCACTATAATATGTAATCTTTCTATAAGTGGAAACTAGGGTTTGATGCCAATAGAGATTAGGGTGTTTTAGCAACAACTTGAATTTGACTCCTGGGGATGCCTCTAGAGTTTTCAAACTTGAATTCTTCATGAGTATTATAGAGTCCTTCGACTCTCTCTTGGCAGTGGATAAAATAACTAAGAAAAGGTATACACTTATTTTCACAAGGATCTGTGTCAATGTCATAGTGAACATAGTTCTTTCATCCTTCATTACCCTTGAATCAAAGTTTAGATCCTAGGAGAAACACTTAGGATATGAGATTGCTATAATTTTTTTTCAGATGAAAAAAATAATTGTCACCTTAGGTCAATGTTTGCAGATTCCAAAAACCTAAGAATCAAATACAACTAGTGAATGAGGAAAATAAAGAAGTAAAAGAGGGAGAAGTGGAACTGCAAGAGCCTAAGACTATGAAGGATATGGAAGAAGTGCTTAGATCAAGCAAAAATAAGGGTCTTGATGATATTATTGCTTCAATCTCTAATGCAAGACAAGAAATACTTTTAGAAAATACAAATGGGGAGAAGAAAACATCTTGTTTGGAGAAAATACCCTGGAAGGAGCGATAGATATAGGAACAAAATTGTAATGGATTAATATGGCTCAATAGAAAACTTGCAATAACATAAGATATCTCAACCATAAAGAGATTTATTAGTACAACTAGTATTCCCAATCATCAGGAAAGAATGCAAGATAAACAACAAGCATAAACATCATACATAATGAAATCAATTTACTAACATGATTGTGAAAACCATATGAAGTCATTCCTTGGTGTTCTGCTTCTCATGCAATGTGCCCTCTCATAATTGAGCTCAAGATTATTGCATCATAAAAATTCAAAGCAATTGTTGTTTTTTCAAAATATGAGAAAAGACTCTTTATTTATAAGATTTTAGGGGTTTCAACCAAGAATCCATAACTGAAGGGATGATTAATTGTGATTAAGGAGTTGTGCTCAAAGTGAGTGAGATTTCAACTCTTCTTGTCTACCTTTATTGAGGGATTGATTGATTTTTCAGCAAATAGATTGAAAATATGACTCGAATGGACTCATGAGTTAACTCATTGCATGGATTAGAAGGTTTAATAGATTGAAGATTGAATAGATGGAAGGCTCTGAATTCTACAAATGAGAGTTGTCTGATTGCTAAGGTAGAAGACTGTAGGTTATGGGATAAAAGGCTTTGTCATGTAAATTTTTGATATCCTGGTCAGAGTTAGTAAGATGAAGATAGTGAGAGGTTTTCCTAACCTAGTGAAGCCAGACAATGTAATGTGTAAAGAATGTCATCTTGAGAAGTTAACTAGTTCAAGTTTTATAAGTAAAAATTACTCTTCTAAAATTATCTTAGATCTGGTTCACGCCGATCTATGTGGTCCAATGAGCACTCGAAGTTTCTATGGTGAGAGATATTTCATGTTTTTTGTTGATGATTATTCCACAATGATGTGGGTTTTTGTTTCTCAAGGACAAATTAGAAGTTGCTTACATGTTCAAGATCTACAAATCTAGAGTGGAGAAGGAGACCCATAAGACACTAAAATGTCTAAGATCTGACATAGGAGGTGAGTTCACTTCACATGAGTTTATTTCATATTGTGAAAAATAGGGAATTAAAAGACAGATGTTAGCTCCTAGATCACCCCTATAGTGCCCACCCATATTTTTCTTTTCAGTAATTTTTTTCCACTCTTTTAGGCCACTTTTATGTACATGCATTAATTATTTTAGTAATATTTGGATTATTAGTTTGATTAAATATGAACCTTTGGATAATGTGTTATATCATGTGTTTTCAATTAGATGAATATGGTAATTCTCATGTCAATTTAAATTCTTATGATGATGTATATGATATGTTATTCATGATGGTAATTTATATGTTAGGATGTTATTTACATTTATGGTTTTACTAACCCCATACTTGCATGTGTCTGGTTGGCGTGTTTATTTTATATTTCTGTTTGATGTGCTTGATGTGGTTGAGGGACAATGTCATAGTTACTTCTTGTGAGATCCACACAATTGGCCGATCCTTGCCATTGTCTATTATATATTTATACATGTATGTACATCATCCTTGTATTTTATGAAGGATTTCAAGTACCAGACATCAACTTCCCTGAATTATCAGGATGAGCATGCTTAATCGCAATATCTCAAATGATAAGAGAGGGGAGACAAGATATAGGTCCAAATCCAAATCCAAGCCATTATTGTCCTAAATTAAGGGACAAGTTTCTAATTTAGTTTCCTATCCGAATTTGTCAAGGCAAGTTCAATTCGTGAACCCTCCCTTGGTGTTTCTTCATGTTATGGAGTTAGTTGATTTTTAGATTTTGGGAGTCAAGTAGTTTTTCTTGTGTGAATTATTGTCAATTTAAATAATTAAATTAGGAGTAATTATGGGATTTGATACTTATATTTTAAGAATGTGGAAATATTAGATATAAAGAATTTGTAATTATTAAGGTTAATTAAATACCCGTGCTAATTAAAATTGAATTAAAAGTTTAGATCTAGAATAAAAAAGGGGTTTAATTAATTATTAAATCCAATCATAAAATTTAAGGCATAGTTGATTTATTTAATATTTAATTCATTAGTTTGCATAGTTAATTTTTTTTTTTTTGATCGATAAAAGGCCGAAGCCCTAACAAGTTTTTTATTAATATAAATAATTAGTTTATAGTGTGACCCCGCTCACTGCAAGCGCTGGTAGGAAAGGGCGGGGTTGAGAAAACCTCTAGCCTTGCCTGGGACCATAGGTACTGTCCTTATAGAAAATTTACATGGGCATACCCACGACTCGTCCACTGATGAGATTTGTTAAAATACATAATTTCCATAGGCATACCCATGGCTCGATAATTATCGAGATTTGTACATTACTACATGGGCATACCCACGTCCTGAACTTTCTCAAGATTTGTTTTGTTTAAAAATCATGATTTAATAGTTATACATTGCTTGTTGGTTAGACATGGGTTGAGTCATTAATACTATTAAAATACAATATCTGATCCTGTTACTTTGTCGAGAATAAGTCTTGATCATCTGAATGGTTAATCCTTCCTGAAAACCACACAAAAAACCTCCACAACCAAAGGTTAGCCAATATCGAGATAACAAGGTTTTACACCTTAGCTTAAAAAATCTGTTAATTAATATTAGGAAAATGAAATAAAAGTGGATTGATATAGGAATGTATACCTCTTCAAGTTATCTAGACTAGCTATGGATTGATTATCCATTCTAATTTAAATTCCAAAATCTGCCAATGTTAGTAAAAGATACATTTTAAGTAGTAACAATCATCTTTATCTATGCTTAATACTTAGTATGCAAACTAACATACCTTAATGGAAACATAATTAATTACATTGCCATCCATTGATGTGTGATTTTATGTAATAGGACTCAATGACATTCTACATCTCAGCTAATTTGAAAAAACATAAAACTTGTTTGGATATATCGTTGTTCTTATATGTATATAGATATACATGACTATAAACATATATATATATATATATATATATATATATATATATATATATATATATATATATATATATATATATATATATATATATATATATATATATATATATATATATATATATATATATATATATATATATATATATATATATATATATATATATATATATATATATATATCTGTGTGTGTGTGTGTAGACATGTATATATGTTTATAAAGGATATATGTATATACACATGATTATGCCTTTATATATATCTTTATATATATGTGTACAATATATATAGATATATATAGATCTATCATATAGAAATATCTATAAACAGGAGTTTATAAATAAATATATATGTATCTATATATATAAATTTTCATAAATATATAGATACATATATATATGAATATGAATTCCTTTATCCAAACTATCAAAGTAAATGAGGCCTCCAAATCACCCATAAGGCATAAATGCTACAAAATTATATATATAGATGTATACACAGTTTAGTATGTATACACTTATGTATATATGCTAAATAGAATAGTAATGGTGAGATATTGGTGAGCCAATTTATGTGAGGTTCTGTATACATATATAAGAATCCAACATGAATCAAGTATATTCTTTTATATGTATAAGAACCAATCCTGTGTTGCACAAGTGAATACCAGTAAAGAAAAAGTATACACTTTATATCCATTAAGCTATATATGAGATCGAAAGAAAACAACTTATTAACCTTTTGAGTACAACCAATCAGCCTGTATGGTGATGCAAGCAGTGCTAATCCGTAGAGAATACCTGTATTTTGAATCCTAATACATCATCTATTCATCCTCTGTTCAAAGTACTAATCAATTGAATATTTGAAGTTACAAAACCTTATGCAAGGTTATATGTAAGGGAATGCCAAAAACATTAAAGCAAATGTTGAATTACCCGCAAGATATCTATATATATATATGTACACATGTAGTATGTTGTGCACATTTATATATATTAGTGTACATATATACACATACTATACATGTAGATATCCATGTATAGTATGTGTATATGTGTATACTTTGTAATCCTAACTTGCTAATTTCCATAAAGATAAAGTTTGAATACATTATGCATGTCTATCCATAGTGTCCGTTAGTGCTTGTTCAAAAGATACCTGTATCAGTTAGTTGTCTGTACCATCAAAACCACACTAAAGATAAATCACCCTTGAAGTAGACTGTAGTAAAGAGATTTGCAGCTCAGGATTATCTTACCCTCTGCCTATAAGTGCTAAAAGCTTGAGACTACAGTGTTTCATATGGGCTTGCTAAGCATATGATCCAATCTCAACCTACCAAAATCACATGAGAATCTTAAAGATTATAAATATCCACCAGCACTAGTACAAAAACCTTGATTAGCCATGAATTGACACATAAATTATCCATAATGTGAATACCATTGGCACCTAGATTTGCTAATGAGTCAGCTTCAGCGTTACCCTCCCGGTATGTGTGCTTGACAATTACCTCAGGAAAGGTCTCTAGGATAAGATTAATTTCCTCAATCTTAGAATTGATAATCTAGTTAGGTGTCCTTTTTATATGAATGGCATTAACAATGATTTGGGAGTCCCCTTCAATAATAAGTTTTGAAAAGTTGTGATTTTTGCAAATTTTGAGGCCTTCCAGAGTAGCTAGGCATTCTGCCATGTTATTCGTAGTAGGCTTGATGGGGTGAGCATATTTAGAAATTATTTCTCCCTTCTAGTTCTTGATGATCCCACCTATGCCCACCTCTTTGGGGTTACCCCTAGATGCCCCATCAAAATTAAGCTTTACCTAGCCTTCCTCGGGATGGACCTAGGAACATTTAGATCTATCAACTTTTGTCTTTGCACCTCCTCTACCAAAAAGGTTTAGTATGTTTAAAGAGGGCCATTTAAGTCTAATCTTTTTATCCCAAGATTTGAATGAATCTTCATAGCAAATGGTATCACGAAGTTTGTTGTTGATGTTTTCCATAATTGAAGCTTCAATTTTATTAGTGATGTTTTTCCAATCTAATTTTTGATTAGTTAAAGTCCTACGATTGCGTTCCTTCCAAACCTCCCAAGCTAAGATAGATGGGGATACGGTCTAGATATCCTTATAAAGATTGTCTTTATATAGAGTTGGCCAAGCTTTTAGGAGGCTCAACAGATTGGAAGGAAGAGCTGTCTTCCAATCTAGGGATTGCTATAACCATTTCCAACAATTATGAGTGAAGGAACCGTTTAGCAAAAGATGATTCACATCCTCTTCCTGGCTTTCACATAAGGGGCACCTTGACAGACCCTCGAAGCCAATTTTATGAATCCTATCAGATGTTAAGATTCTATCCTGCAAAGCAGCCCACGAAAACATTCCATCCTTAGGAAGACAAGCTTTGTTCCAACATAAATTAAGGGGAATGTCTATATTATCCATCTTTTCATCTTGAATTATGGTTTTATAACCATCTTTAACTATGTATTCCCCATTAGTAGAGCCAACCCATAAGAGGGAGTTTGGCCTATTTTTAATAGTGGTATTTTTGTCTTTTAAAATACTAAATAACTTTTGACTTTTAGAAGGTAATCCTCTTGAGGTTAAATCTACAACATAATCATTGTTAAAATTAATATAATCATTAAGAAAGGTTCCGATGGTGACTTTGCAAATTTCAATGAAATTTGGTGAAAAGCCCTCCTTGTTAACCGTAGGGAAACCTGCCCAAGACTCTTCCCAAAATAAAGCATGATTCCCAAGACCTACATCCCACATGAGGTGTTTTCTGATTATGCCTATAGAATCCTTAATAAAGTTCCAAATTTGTGAACCCTTGACATGAGATTGGGCTCTAAAGATATTGATTGGGTCGGCCTCTGGAACGTATTTGTGGAGTAAAATTGAAGCCCACTTAGAATTGGGTTCCTTAAAGAGTCTCCAAACAAGCTTTACGCCAAGGGCTCGATTTTGCCAAATAATGTTCTTAAACCCCAAACCTCCCATAGAAATAGGTTTACACAAGTTATCCCATTTGATTAGGGCCATTTTCTTGTCCTCGGCTGAACCTTGCCAATAAAAATCTCTCATCATCTTATCTAGTTCATGCTTAATGTTAGTTGGGAGGGGTATGATAGACATATGATAAGTTGGGATAGTTGACAGAACTAATTTAATCATAATGGTTCTTCCTGGCTTAGTTAGCCACTTACCTTTCCAAGAGCTCTTTTTATCTTGAACCTTTGCTAGTACTTGTTGCCAAAGTTTGGAGGAATGTTGACCCTTATCCAAGTCTATACCTAGATATTTACATGGAAAAGTACCCTGTTGATAACCAAGGTTATCGCAGATTTTCTTTTCCATATTAGGTGGAGTATTTATAAAGAAGATTTCTGATTTTAGAGGGTTGACTTGTTGGCCTGAGGCCTTTGAATATGTGTTAAGGACTTCTTTGAAGACCTTAGCCTCTTTACAGTTGGAAAATCCTGGGAGAATAATATCATCCACAAATTGTTGGCATGTAATGAATGGGATATTGTCTGTGGCTTTTAAACCTATAATCTTTCCTTCTATCTATTTCTTGGTGATAGTTCTACCCAGGGCTTCTTCCATGATAACATAAAGAAAGGGCGAAAGCGGGTCGCCTTGCCTGATGCCTCAGGATATCCTGAAAAAACCTTCTGGGGTACCGTTGACGAGGACAAAGATCTTGGGGGTAGATATACATATAAATATGAGGTTGATCCAATGCTTGGAGAAGTCGAAGGCTTCCAAGAATTTACACAAGAATCTCCAGTCCACCTTGTCATAAGCCTTTTGGATATCTATTTTAATAAACATACTAGGTTCCTTGGTCACTTGTGCAATATGAACAAGTTCTTGGGTGATGATAATGCCATCTAAGATCGACCCCTTGGCTACGAAGCCCATTTGTTCCTCTGAGATTAAAATTGGGAGGAGAGTTTTAAGTCTATTTGCCATACATTTTGATAATATCTTATAGATAGTGTTACATAGAGAAATAGGACGAAAATCTCCTGGGTCAATACAGTCATTTTTTTTGGGTATAAGAGAGAAAAAGGTATTGTTAATTTCTGATAGGATAGCACCAGAGTTCATGGTTGCTTCCACTACTTTCCAAATGTCAGTTCCCATAAAGTGCCAGCACTTCTAGAAAAAACCAGGTTGAAAACCATTTGGGCTTGGGGCTTTGTCAAGTTGCATTTGAAATAAGACAGTATTGACTTCTTCCAAGGTAAATTTGATGTTCATCATGATATTGTCTTCATTCAAAATTAACTTAGGTATAGCCTTAAGCATTTCATATTGATCTTGAAGGTTAAATGCTTCAAAGTTATTAAGAAGATAGTTGTAATAATTAGTGATACGGTCTGCGATGACTTTAGGGTGTTCCGATAGTTTCCCCCTTTCATCCTTGATCTTAGCTATCCTATTAATATTTCTTCTTATATTGGTTGATTTATGAAAAAAATTAGTGTTATTATCTCCTTCTTTCAGCCAGGTTTCCTTGGATTTCTATTTCCAATATATTTCTTCTTTAAGTAAAATTGCATTATATTTAGAGATCAGTTCCTTTTCTTTAAGATAGCCCGCTTCATCCATCCCATGGGTTATGACTAAATTATTAAGATTCTCTATATCATGTTCAATATGTAGTTTTTCTTCAAAGATGTTGTTGAATTTGTTCTTGTTCCATTCCAAGACTTTATTTTTGATAATTTTGAGTTTGGTAACTAAACTGTACATTTTTTATCCTTTCATTGTTGTCTGATTCCACCATTGCTCTAAAAGATTAATGAGATCCGGATCCTGGAACCACATAAATTTAAATTTGAATGGATTTCTATTGGGTTTACAATCCTTGGTAATTGTTAATCTAATTGGAAAGTGATCCGATCCTGCATCTGGGAGAATCTCTATTGACAAAAGATGGTTAAAATTATCCATTTCTCCTGAAACCAAAAATCTATCTAGTTTTTCCATGATATGGCTAAATCTCGACCTTCTATTATTCCAGGTGAAAGATCCATTGATGGTCTCTATGTTAATTAAATTATTGTCTAAGACCCATTGGGTGAAATCCTTTTGTGATTGTGAGATGTATTTTGAGCCACCAAATTTTTCATTGATATTCAGTATAGCATTAAAATCTCCACCTAAGATGTATGTCTCACCTTTGTTTAATTGAAGGAAAGCTTGGACTTCTTGCCAAACCCTTCTTTTTTCTATATTTTGCATAGTTAATTTTGTGCAAAAGTATTTATTTATTAATTAAAAAATTAAAATGCAATTTAAATTGCACATCCGGTTTAGTGAAAATTAAATTAAAATTTAAAGTTAAAGTTGAGTTATGAATTAAAATTGAAAAAATGGATTTCTTTTATCATGGTAATTAAAATTAATCATGCATCACAATTGATAAAAACAAGAATTGAGAGTTGAGCTCTATTTGATGGTTTAGAGTTGCATGTTGAGTTCTTTTTCTTGATTGGAGTTGCATGTAGGGTTTTTGTTTGGGGGATTTTTATTATTAGGTATTCTTTTAGCCAGTCTTCACACACAAGTTTTGAAGGAGGCCAACTTTGGATGAAATTTCTTAGATTGTTGAAAGATTAATTTTTAAATCTTAAGAGTATTTTGGATTCGTAGAGTCTTCAAATTGGTCTTTATTATTTTAGATTCTTCTCATGGATTTCAAGTTGGGTTTGAAGAACCTATGTTAATTTCATTTTAAAAATATTATTTGCATTGCGTTTGGAATGCTTGTTCAATGTCTGCTTCTGTTATTGTTTTATTTTTTTATTGAATTGGTATTAAAATCTTGTGTGGGAATTTTGAGAGAAACCTCAGATACAAAGTATTTTATGATTAAAAAATTTAGGAATTTGTGCATGTTGAAACCCTAGGTTGTTCTTGGCAATTTCTGCTTGTATTGGTATTAGAAATCATATTTTGATTTGTATTAAGGATAGATCTTATTTTAAATATTCTCCATAAATCCTGGAAATTGATTAGATTCAATTTGAGCTCTATATTCATTTGAAAAAAAAATTAAAAATTAGTCTCTTGATTTCTTTGAATTTAGACAATTAAATCGATTGCAATCTTGGTTGCAAATAAAATATGTGTATATTTATATCTTCATGTTTTAGATCTTAAAAAAGAGAAAGTTTTATTCTCTACTCCACGTTAGAGAAAATTCTAACAGAAGAAATAATAATAATAATAATAATAATAATAATAATAATAATATGCAATTTAAAAGTGGTGGGGCCGCCACCCCCCACCACCCCCCTTATGAAACCGCAAGGCTTGCGGTCTGCTACAAGTGCTTGCGGTAAGACCCGTAAGGTGGGGAGGGCTGCCCCCCTCCGCTCCACATGCATTTCTTTTAAAAAGATTTTTTTTAAAAATTTCTTTTTTATATAAAATAAAATAAAATTACTAATTATTTTTTATTAATTAATGATTATGTTTATTTTTATTATTATTTAATTTATTAATATAATTAAAATAAACATGATATTATTATTTTATTTTAAATTAAAATATTTTATTTTTTCTTCTTATATATATATATATATATATATATATATATATATATATATATATATATATGGAGTCGAATTGGTTTTCACTTAAGGAAGTAGGCCTTCTTTCAAATATTTGAAGTATGACTTGATGGATTAAAACTTTCACCTAGTTGTATCAAATTATTATTGGGGTTTTAAGTTGACTTTTAGGAAGTGTCAAATAGGGCCTCGGGAGAAGCTCACCAATCTTTGGAGGCTCTGCTGGTGGATTTCGTTCAGACTGAGGAAGGTGCTGAACTATTGCTCCCAGACTTAGTGGTGAATTGAATGATCGTGGACTTCTAGCTATCCTTGGTCAATCAATTCTTCAATTTTTGACCTACCATTGAAATGGTTAGGAAATGGGTATCTAATCAGTGGAAGATCAAGGGTTGTATCTTGGTTTTAGCTATGTCGGGGGGACTTTTTTTGTTTAAGTTTACCACTCTTGAGGACCTATCCTATGTGCTAGCGAGGTCATGGGTTTATGGAAAGCACTTCCTGGCCCTCACAAAATGGAAACCCAGATTCAATTTGATGATGGACCTAACAAGAATGGCCCCGATTTGGGTCTACCTCCCTGGCTTCCCTCTGGAGTACTGGGATGAGCAAGTCTTCAGATGGATAGGTGACTCTTTTGGCTCATTCATCATAGTAGATCAGGTGACTCATTCGAAGTCCAAGCTTATTTTTGCTAGATTTTGTGTGAATGTTGCTATGAAAAAAACCCTACCCAACTTTATTTTGAAATCTAAACTGGGTAGATGGACCCAAGCTCTGGTGTATGATAATGCTACCTTGTTCTACCAAAACTATGATAGCAAAGGCCATTCTAGTGACACTTGCAAGTCCTCCAAGCTGGGACAAAAAAATGGGAACAAGGACAAAGGAGTGGCTGAGGGTCCTCCCCCCATAGGTGAAGAAGAGAAAGTGGAAACTAGGCCACCCTCGGTGACTAAGGACACAAATTCTAGCTATTGAAAATCTGGCCCTAGAAGAAGGTGAGATCATCCCCCCTGGGAGATGAATGTTGGGTGCCTTGATCTGGGTCCTCTTGAGTCCACAGAGGAACCAGTTCTCTAGTAGGTGGCAGAGCTATTAAAAATCCCCTCGACACCTAGCCCTATTGAGGTAAAACAACTTGCCATTGTGGTGGCTCTGAAGGTGCTATCCCCAAAGTCAAATGCTAAACCCCTCCCAAAGCTTGTGAAGAAGAGCCCATCTAGCTCCCTTGATGGTTTGGAGGATGATGAAGGGGAATGGAAAATGTAGAGAAAGAAAACCAAGCCTAAAAAGGTTGATGTGGGAATGGAAACACCCAGGGGAAGGCTTTCAGACAGGGCAAGGAGATCATGAGGGACCACAAGGGATGTTGCAGCAGGTAAGTAGCAAACCCTAGAATCTAGTTTCAAAAGTAAGAAATGAATTGCCTTTCTTGGAATGTGAGGGGATTGAACAACTCCCTTAAGCAAAGTGTTGTCAAACACTATATTTTTTATCTTAAGCTTGATCTTCTGCTCCTCCAAGAGGTTAAGATGTTAGCTAGTAATTTCACTACCCTGGCACCCAATCTTTGGCTGAGTGCTACCTTCCTTTATTCTGAAGCTGCGGGGGCATTAGGTGGTATTTCTACACTCTGGAACCCCAATAGGATGACTGGTCAGCTATTTTCTTCTTCTCCCAACTTCCTTGCTATCACCTTCAGGAAGAATGGTACCGAATGGACTACTTTCAATATTTATGATCCTAATACCCGAGTGGGTAGAGCTTCCCTGTGGGTTGATCTTGGCCATCGGCTGGATCAGGACCGTTCTATGAATTTCCTATTGGTAGGTGACTTTAATACCCCTCTTTACCCCTCAGAAAAGTGTGGTTGTCTTGTGGATTACTCGGATAGTATGGGGGAGCTAGCTCATTTTATCTCTTCCACAAGCCTTACTGACCTCACCCTAAAGGGGAACCCCTTCACTTGGTCCAACAATAGGAAAGGTACCCACCTCATCCATGTGAGACTGGATCGGACCATGGCCACCTCTTCATGGAACCTTTTCCTAAACTCCTCCTTATCTTCCCTCCCCCAAACTACATCGGATCATAACCCCCTCCTTCTCAACTGGCTTGACACCCCTAAGGTCATCCCAATGCACTTTAGATTTGAAATTATGTGGTGCTCTCACCCATCCTTTAGGGATCAAGTGAAATTCTAGTAGAAGACTAACATCAAGGGTACTGCCATGTTCAAAATAGCCCAGAAGCTTGAAATTATCTGAAGGGAGGTTAAAGGTTGGAGCAAACATAACTTCGGTGACTTTCACAATGAGAAGATGGAAATATCTAGAGTCTTAGACTCCCTCCAGGCCCAGTTGGCTGCTGGAAACTACCCACCCCAGGTTTAGGTGGAGGAGGAGGTCACTAGACACAAGTGGTAGGAAACTCTAAAAAAAGAAGAAATCTATTGGAAGTAGAGATCCAGAGTCCAGTGGCTTGTTAAAGGGGATAGGAACGCGACCTTCTTTCATAGGTCTGCTAGCATCCATAAAAGAAGAAATACAATTGCTATTATTAAGGATGAAGAAGGGAATGAAGTCAAGGAGAAGGATAAGATCAATCAAGTGGTAGTCAACTACTTTAGGGGATTGTACTCTAATGAGGGTCGGATATGCCCGGACAACATCCAAAACCAACTTCTGGACCACATCCAAAGTGCTATAACACTTAGTGACAATAACATGCTTACAGAATGGGTCTCTAATGAAGAGGTAAAGAATGCGGTCTTTTCTATGGGAGCTTACAAAGCCCCAGGACCGGACGGATTTCCTTTGGTGTTCTTTCAGGAGTATTGGAACATTGTGGGGACCGATGTTACCTTGGCTACTAGAGACTTCTTTAGGACTAGGTGCATCCTCAGGCACCATAATCAAACCTACATTGTGCTGGTTCCAAAGCATGACAATCCTACCACTATGCTAGATTTCAGGTCCATCAGCCTATGCAATACCTTTTACAAGATCCTCATGGGAAGAATCAAGCCTCTACTAGACAAGATTATCAGCATTACATAGAAAGGTTTTGTGCCGGGTAGACAGATCATGGATACGACCATTGCCACCCATGAAATCATCCATTCTATGGGCAGAAGCAAGGCTCAAGGTATGGCATTTAAACTAGATATCTCCAAAGCTTATGAAAAAATTAATTGGTCATTTCTGATTAAAATTCTTGCTAAAATGGGGTTTAATGAGAAGGTTATCCAGATTATACAAGAATGTACTCAAACTATTAGCCTCTCTATTCTAGTCAATGGCTCCCCTGGTGGTTATTTTAAACCTGAGAAGGGTCTTAGAAAGGGAGACCCCCTCTCCCCCTACCTCTTTATTATGGTGGCTGAAGTGCTTAGTAGGAATCTTTCTATGTTGTCTTCTATGGGAAGCATAAAAGGAGTCAAACTTGCTTCTACCCTTCCTTAGGTGGTGTTAGAATAGTTTGTGGATGACACCTTCCTCTTTGGGTATTCTTCTTTGATTGAGGCCAGGTCATGGAAAAAAATCTTGGAAAGTTATGGTTGGGCTTCTGGATAGTGTATCAACTATCAGAAGAGCAGATCATTCTTCTTCAATACCCCCATGGAGCTACAAAATAAGGTGCTTCAAATCCTGGGTTGTCTAGTGGCTTCACTACCTTCTACCTACCTTGGCCTCCCCATTACGGTTAAAGAGGTGTCCCAAGATTTCTGGAATTCCATCCTTGAAAGAACCCAGAGGAAACTTGCTAGCTAGAAGGGGAATTTTTTAAGTAATGCTGGAAAACTTCAGCTTGTGGCCTCCACGCTCCAAGGGATCCCTATTTACTTCCTATCCCTCTTTAAAATCAGAGGCTACATGACAGACAAACTTGAAAGGATTCAAAGAACCTTTCTATGGGTAGGATCTGAAGAGAAGAAGAGGATGTCTCTTGTGAATTGGGACACTATCTGCCTCCCAAAAAGAATGGGTGGCTTGGGGCTAAGAAAAATTGGGCTGATGAATAAAGCCCTTACCATGAAAGTGGCTTGGAAGCTTATAGAAGGGAAGTTGGATTGGTGCAGACTTATGGAAGCCAAGTATCTCCAAGGACACCCCTATAGGAGGACGTTCCATGAGGGTGATCTCCCCAGTGGATCCAAACTCTGGACAAACATATATAAATGTAAGACCTTTCTGTCTAAAGGAGCTTTCTGGAAAATTGGAAATGGGAGATCTATCAAATTTTGGAATGACCACTAGATTGTGAACCAACCTAACCTAGGATGCAGATTCAAACCTCTTATGGATTACCTCAGACCTATCCTGGGTAATAGAGTCTCCAACTATATCACTGGTAGGGATTGGGAGGATATACCTAATTGGTTAAGGAACAGACCGAACCTACAACACTTAGCCAAGGATCTCATGGAAATTATGGATATGTCATAATTTCAAGGCTTGAGGACTCTATTATCTGGGCCCCCACCCAGCTTGGTACCTTCTCTATTAAATTTGCTTACAATCTACTTCTGAAGGAGGAGAGTAACCTAGGGGACTGGAAGAAGGTGTGGATTCCCTAGCTCACATTGAAAATAATTTTTTTTTGGTGGAATTTAATGCATGGTAAGGTCCTAACCTAGGCTAACCTAATAAAGAGTGGCATCCCCATGGTGAATAGATGTATCCTATGTAAGGAGGAAATGGTGAACCACTTGTTCATCCACTATGATTATGCCTCCAAAATATGGCAAGAGGTTATCGGCAAATTGGGTATTTCATGGGCCTTGGATAGAGAAGTGCATCACTTTAACAACTAGAAATCCACCTCCAATCACCCCCTGCTCCAACTCCTCTGGTGTATGCTACCCCTCACATCTATTGGGCCATTTGGAAGGAAAGGAACAATAGGATCTTCAGAGAAGAGAGTAACCATTCTGAGATATGCCTCCATATTGGTACTAAGCTCCTATGTGAGAATGCCAGGATGGCTAAATGGAAGCTTCCCCCATGTCCTCTTGCTACTTGGGAAGTGATAATTTCTAACAGATGGAGCATCCTTGATGGGTTCTCTAGGTTTGACGATACTAAAAAGATAGCTAGAAAAGCTACCAGATGGGCTGCCCCCCTAGAGGATGGACTAAATTAAACTTTGGTGGGGCAGAAAATAATATGAGCCAAGGAGGGGGTGGTGTTCTGAGAGATCATAGAGGTGATTTCTTGCTAGCTTATGTTGGGCCCATCAATAACTGCACTGTCACCCAGGCAGAAGGAATGGCCCTTCTTTGGGGGATTAAATTCACAAAACAAATGAACATCAGGCAGTTGGAAATCAAGAAGGATTCTAAAGTGGTTGTTGAGGTTGTCAAAAGTGGTGCTAGTGAGGGGTGGTGGGGTAGACCTATTATTATGGAGATCGGTGAGCTGATTAATAGCTTCCAGAGCACCACTATAGCCCACAAGTATAGAGAAGGGAATTTGGTTGCTGACTCAATGGTGGCAATGGGCCTAAAACAAACCAAACTCAATAGTTGGAGGGTGGTTAGTGATTTACCTCTAGTGCCTCAGCAAATCATTAGGGGGGAAATGAATATCAATGTTTAAATGTGCCATGCCATCTTATTCATTGTGAATCCTTACTAGATCACATGCTAGTGTGTTTTGATGATTTTTGTGATTATAGAAAGGAGAACCCAAATTCCCATAAAGAATTATAGTTACCCTTTAAATGTGTGGAGTAGGTGTTGTTCGAATCAGAGGGCTTATTTGGCTAATGAGGACAGCAAGTGTGTCCCTGGTATTATTACTTTTAATGGCACCTGGAGATCCATTAGATCTAGTGGTATGGAGCCCATTTTCCAAAAAATTTCTCAAAGCCAACATTTTAAGTATAAACCTTCCTCAGAAAGGCTTTACAAAAATAGAGGGTTTTTTAAGTTCTGTAGAAATACTCGACTCTTTATTTTCCAAGATATTCTGGCGTAGGAGGGACTAAACTTTGAAATGGGAGGCAACACTCTCTACATTGAGCCTGATAAAATCAATGAGGCCTTCACCTCTGATGTGCCGGTGACACATTATTTCAAGGAGAGAGGCATTTGGGGTTTTATGGAGAGAATGAAGGGTGGGCATGATGAATGAATCTCCAAGCAGCTCATGTCATCTTGGAACAATAGGAGAGTCTTTGTTGGAGGCATCCACTTTTAGTTAAATGAGGAGGTCATAGCCAAGGCGACTGGGCTTTCTATGATGAGGAGAAAATACAAAAAAACTAGTCGAACTATTGACCCTACCAGCCTCAACCAATTTTTCAAGGAAGGAGAGCTACCAATGAAAAAGTAGAGGGGCTTCAATAGGGAGGTGCTGCCTAATTTTTGGCCAAAAATCTACCTCAGTGATGAAATACTTCACGTTGGAAGGTAAGTTTACTATTTTTTACTACTACCACTTACCGTTCCTAAACCATATTAGAAACAAGGATTTAATTTCCATCCCTTTCTATCTTCTGCACTCCATAGAAAGTAATATCCTTGATATTAAGGATAACTCAGATAAGCCTATACCTATCCTCCATTAGGGCCTCCTTCTCTGCATTTACTAGTTCCACAAAGCTATCTGCCTGGCACCCCAACCCCCCCCCTAATTATCTAGGAGATGCCCTAGGAGGATTCCCTAGCCAAAACTGAAAATCCCACCCAGTCCTCCTCCCAATCCATCCATGTCATCCAGGAGCTTGAGCTGGGTGCTAAAGAGGGCAAGAACCACAAAAAATGTGTCAAAAACCTATTCAATAGGAAGGATGGCTAGGAGGTGTCTTATGTCTTTGAGTCTGAGCAAATTAAAGATAGGAAGGAGGATGAAAGTACTTCAGAGATCAAATGTAGGCCCAAAAAAAGGAAAATAATGGAGATCCAAGTTAGTCTCGAGGTGGATGTGAGTGGCTCGGGTTGTAGGAGGTCAAACAGACTTGCCAAAGGGCAATGTAAAACTAGTTTGTTGGAAACGGCATCTAAAGAACATTCCATGACTGAAAAAGACTCCCAAACCATCGAGTCCATGAATGATTCCTTGGATGATCATATTAGTCCCCCTAGGACTAGTAACAACCCTATTCCCAACCCTAAGCATGCCATGGAAACCCCCAATATTCCTACCCCACCCCTAAGTCCTTCTCAAGATCCCTACGATAAGCCCTCTACCTCTGTTTACAATACCAAGGCCCCGGAGGAAAATTTCAAAGGTACTCTTAAAAGGAGGTTCGCGAACTTGGACAAAGATATTGTGGAGATCAAAAAAAATATGTAGGAGTTGATGAACCAATGCATGCTGACCAACAAATTTGACCTGAAGGTTATGCACGCTTCGGCTATGACTCTGTGTCATGTGTAGGAAAAGTTGGTAGGTGGTACTTTGGAAGTGAACGAGAACAACAAGGATCTTTTCTTGTTTCTATAGGAAGAATGGGCGAGGACCCTGCTGTCTAAGTAGTTGGGTGGGAAAAATTAATTCTGGTTCCCATGTGCTGGTTAATTTTGACTGGGCTTGGCTCTAGGATCCCATGTTTTGTGGTTGGGGTTAATGTTAGTTTTTATAGCTTTCTGTTCATCCTTGTGTGGCTTTTAACTGATACTTTACATGCTACTACTCGGTCTAGATACTCCATTTTAATTCGGTTGATTATTATTGTGGTTTATGTTTTTGATAGGGGTAGATTTAGAGTGGTGATTATACTATTAAACTATTATATCTACTTTGACTGGTTACATTAATTTTCTACTAGTTCTTTATTCTTTGGGATAGCACCCTCTTGCTACTTTATCTATCAAAAACTAGAGGCTCAGGATGTGTTCTCTATTATGTTATGTGTACTCTTTATATGCTTTACAACCCTAATTATTTTTAATCAACAATGGTTATTTAAATGGTTTATGTGGATACTTGGAGAGTGATTTTGTCATATTATGGTTTGAGGATTAGTGCATGTTCCTTATGATTTTGTGGAATAGTTTTGAGGACCTTTTTAAAAAATAAAAATAAAAGTGGGATAACCACTATATATAATATTAATAAAAGAAACTGATTCAAGGGCTCAATTGGGAAAGAACCAGTAAGAAAACCTGATATCTTTGGCCGATACAATATACCCAATACGATATGGGGGTACATATTTTGACAAATTTCAATACCTACACTACCCCAAGATATGACAAAATTTAGCTAATTACTTGAATAAAGAGCCAAATGAAGTAATTATCAAAATTGTTGATCATGGCCTTTGGTTATTCTTCCATTTTGCTGGGGCCTCACATGTCTAAGTCTAGCTATGAGCATGGAGACCAACCAAAAGATGTCATGTTCCATCTTTGGATGTTGTCAGCTTCTTGCGTGGGCACTTCCCACCTATCGGTGTCTGATTCATCCCAATCTACAATAGTCTCTCTTTGGATAGAGTGTTGTTCCCATCCATCAAGATCAAAAGGTTTCTCATTTGAAACAGGGGCTCCTTCCAATCACAGAGTAGACGGGGCACGATCTGTTGAGTCATGAGTGTGAGGGGATCTGTTCCATCTTGGAGGGATATTTGGAATTTCTAAGAGATCCAATAGAGCAGTGGTCATAGCCCCTATCCTTTCAACCAGCATATGATCAAAAATTTTGCCCAAAGTGTGTAGGGCATGCTCTATATACTGAAGGTTCTTCTTTTCCAGACTATGTTTAAACCTATCAAAGATCACCATGGAGTCATGATTGGATAGCAGGAGATGACGTGAGAATAGGCCACCCACCAATGTGTGGCTACACCAAAAATCATAGCTTTGCATAGTTTGCTTAAGCGCATTGTTGAGTAGAAATTGTGGTTTGACCACCTTGTTGGCAATTATTTCTAGTACTTGGGTTGATTGTAGTAGGTCCATGGTATTGGATAGAAAAATAGCCATAATATGTGATGGGTATATGAAATTATTTGAATTGGGAGTTAGAATTTTTTCTCTGATCACTTTGCAAATTGCAGCCCTAATCCCAAGTGACTGACAATCAAACATGGTCATTAGATTCATGTCATCAATCTATCATAGTAAGACATCCTCCACAATATTGGGTTGCAAAAAATTCTTGTAGTTTTATGGAAAGATTTCATGATGATATTGGCCACACTATACACATTTTGCACATATATCCTTGGACGACTCCATACTTTCCAGGATATGTTAGTGAAATCAAACTGTGTTGATGGTAAATAAGCATGGCATTTATAACACGCTGAGATAAACTTGGTACAAATTTCATTTAATACTAAGTCCCCTACAATATTTCAACATACAACTATACTACACATCCAACCTTTGGAGGTATTAATTCACACAAGTGCCCTATTTATCAAGCATGCGAGGAAAATTTAAGTTTTTCTTTGTTCAATCTCTGCATGCTGGCAGTGCGTATGGAGGAAAGAAACTTGATAGTGGCCACTCGAATTCCACACTCCCTCCAGTTATAAAATTCATTGAGTGATGAAATTTTTACTTTGCATATACACTCTCTTTTCTCATTAACTCTTGTGTACACCAATGTATGGTCATCACGTGGCTTCCACCCGAGAGTAAGGTATATGTGGCAAATATACTATCTAGAAGACTAACCAAAAGCATGCTTGATGTTGTCCCCTTTTCATTAATGTTGAAGTATGTCTGACCCTCATATAATTCTTTTTCTCTATCATGCTATTTTCTCTAGTTGGATCAATCTTTGTAGGTCATGCAATTATGTTAGGATTTTATTTGGATGCATAGTCTTGAGCTCTATTCCATCACACTGCAAATTAGATAAATAGTCTGCAATCTTGTTTCCTTCCCTTAGAGTATGGGAAAAATATACTTCTGAGAATGTGTCTAATATGTGCCAAATTTGTTTAAGGATATACACAATCTTCCAGTTGTGAGACTCCCCCTTAATGCAGGAATTTATTATTACCATCGAATCACCTTCAACATGAATTTTGGTGAATCCTCCCTATTTTTCCAAAACAAGACTAGAAAACATTGCATGAGCTTCAGCGGTATTGATTATCTCTGGTGGTATTGGTGAGGTAGATATTGCCAGTAAGTTGCCTTGAGAATTTCTTATACAAGCACCTATACTCGAACTCCCTAGATTACCACTGGAAGCTTCATCAAAATTTATTTTCACTAAGTCTCATTATAGAGGAATCCACTTAATTGTTGCTCATTCAACTTGTGCTGAATCCATCTTATGGGATTCCCTCCCAGTTGGAATGTTAAGCATTTTCTAATTTCTTATAACTACACTATCCCAATATGAAATCACTAGATAGGAACCAAATTTGTGTATGCTAGAATTTACCACCTTTGAAATTGATCTCTCAATACCATCTATCACTGAATTGATTTTGGAAGTTTAATTTCTAAATATACGTTTATTTCTTTACTGCCAAATTGCCCATAGTACCAAAGCTAGTATATATTTCCAAATGTTTGCAAATAATGAGTTTGGGTAAAGTATTAGCCAGGACTAAAAAATATCCTATAGCTTATTTGGTAAAGGAGTGGAATAGTTAAGCTTATTAATTAATGACAAAAAGCCAGCACTTATGTGCAAATGTGCATTTTAGGAGTAAGTGATCAACATTTTTGATATATTCATCACACATTAGGCAATTAAATGGTTGTGCAATGTGGAATTTTTCTAATCTATCACTACTTAGGATCCTATTTTTTTAGTGCAAGCCATGCAAAACAACCCGCTTTAGGGAGAACCACTTGATTCCAACAAAATGAGTATGCTCGAGAGGGAACCTTGTTACAATCAAGATGTTGAATAATTCTATATCCCTCCTTAATAGAATATTTTCCATCCTTGGTAGAAGGCCAAAATAAAATTTCTTCTTTAGCTGATAGGTATACATCTCTCGATGAAAATATACTACACAACACATCCTTTTGTTGTTGAGTAAGATTCATATCCTCTAGATCTTTCCATATGACTTTTCCTGAAAAATGTGGACATCTGCAACATGGTTAATGATTTGAGTGCCTCGTATATTTTTTGAAGTTGTTATTACATCTTGTTGAATCATTGGGGATAGTAGGATAGGGAGCCCATTCCACGAATCTCTCCAAAATTTGATATTTGTCCCACTATTGACTTTTGATGACACGTACTTGAATACAATATCTCTTGAATTCATCATAAAGTTCCAAATTATAGATCCATTAGGAGGATTAGTAACAGAAAGGATACGCGAAGGGTTTTGGTTATCAAGATACTTCTGTTGCATAATTTGACACCACTTGTTTTTTGGTTTGGTGTACATTTTCCATACTATCTTGGCCATAAATGCTTTGTTCCTTTTACCCAAATCATGAACACCTGCACCTCCAGGGCCCTTTACATGAGCCATATCATCTAAGGATATAAGGGGGGTCTTTTTCTCATTGTTCATATTTCCTGACCATAGAAAGTCCCTAATTAATTTTTGAATTTTCTGAATAACTATGGGAGGAGCCTTTAGATCTGCAAGGTAATAATTAGGAATTGCTGAGAGTATTTCTTTAATGAGTAGAATTCTACCTAATAATGAGAGCCATCTATCTTTCCATGCTACTACTCTATTCTTAATCCTATCAATAACTAAGGTCCAATATCTTGACTTCTTTGTTCCCACAAAAAAGGGAATACCAAGGCATGTTGACAGTAATGATTCAACTAAAAACTCCAAAATTTGAGCAATATTGTTTGAAATGATGTGATTTAAATTGAAGAAATAGATTTGTGACTCTAAGCATTTATTTTCTAACCTGAGGTGGTTGAATATAATTCCAGAGTTCCTTTGATCCATCTCACTTGTTTAACATGTGAAATAGAAAATAATAGAGTGCCATCTCCAAATGGGGAATGTGTGATTGAGATGTTAGTTCCTCCAATATGTGCCCCTGTCCATTGTCAAAGATAATTTTGTCTCTGGATTGTCCTACTAAGTGCTTTATCCATTATGATGAATAATATTGGTGATAATGGGTCACCCTACCTAATCCCCTACTTGGAAGAGAAAAAGCCCACTGGGAATCCATTGATAATGACAGAGAACCATGCTCCTGAAATACAAGCTTTAATCCATTTGCACCAGTGTTTTGAAAAGCCAAACTTATGAAAGACTTGGAAGAGAAAGTCCCAACACACTCTATCATAAGCCTTCATCATATCAAGTTTAATGAGAAAATTAGATGTTTGATCACTATTCATGGAGTGAAGTACTTCATGGGAAGCTAGTGCACCTTCCATGGTATCTTGTCCTAGGATAAAAACCTCCTAGATCTTGAGAAATGATGGATGGGATGAGGTGTTGTAATCTCAAGTAAATTTCTTTGGTTATAATTTTGTAAGTTGTATTGAAAAGAGAAATAGGTCAGAAATTTGAAAAGGTTTTAGGCTCTTTCACTTTTGGAATGATAGCAATATTCATGGTATTGAAATATTTAAGAATGCATTTACTCTTTCTAGACTCCTCAATGGCACCAACAATTCCCACCTAATAATATCCCAACATGACTGAAAGAAGAGGGCCACATACCCATCTAGGCTTGGGGCTTTATCTGGGGGCAATGAGAAGACCACATGACAGAGTTCTTGAATAGTAAAAGGAGCCATAAGAGCATCATTATCTTGCTGGGATATCAAGGAAGGAATTGCCTCAAGGATTTCACCCATTTGGTCTTGAGTTGGGGAAGGACCAGTATTGGGTGCAAGTAGGTTCTTGAAAAAAATTACCCCTTCATCTTGAATTTCTTGTGCATTATTTAAGACTTTTCCATTCATTGAATCCATGATGGTGAAGATTGAGCAAGCTGATCACTTCTGCTTGGCTGAAGCATGAAATTATTGTGTGTTCTTGTCCCCTTTATGCAGCCACAACTCTCATGATTTCTATCTCTAGTATTCTTCTTCCCTACCACATAGTTCCTCACATTCTTGCTAAAGTACTTTTTGTTTAAAATATGTATCCTTGTTCATACCATGTTGGATAGTATACTCATGGATATCTATTAGATGTTGTTATGTTGTTTCATTTTTCTTGAAAATATTTTTGAACACCTACTCATTCCAGGTCTTAATATGACCTTTGATGTATTTCAATTTCATAGCAAAATGGTGCATTTTGGATCTAGTCATGTGAGGTGAGCTAACCCACCATTTTTTGAGCAATGGAATGAATTGAGGGTGATGCATCCACATCCTCTCAAATTTGAAGGATAGTTGATGGCTAAAAGATACACTTGCAATTTTTATATGAAGAATTATTGGGAAGTGATCCGATCCAGGTAAAGGCATAATTTCTAATTGAAAAGTAATATTCTGAACCTTCCATTCTTGTGAGACTAGGAATCTATCCAACCTGACTATAATTTGTGCAAAGTTAGCTCTCTTATTTATCCAAGTAAATCTTCCATTTGATGGGACAATGTCCATTAGATTATTATCCATGAGGAGAGCCAAGAAATCTTGAATAGTTTAAAGAGATGGGAAAATTCCACCAACTTTATCTAATTGGTGAAGTATTGCATTAAAATCACCCCTAGGAATTACATTTTTTTCACTGTGGAGTTGTATAAGGTGGGTCAATGCATTCCACACTCTTTCTTTGTCTTCTGTGGCAGTTGGACCATACACATTAATCAGAATGATGGATAGATCAAATTTATCCATCTTCAAAAGTTGCTAGTTGTTGTCATGATCAAACAGATGTCCTTGAACCTTTTTCAAGTTCCAGAGCACAACCAGGCCGCCTGAAGCCCCAATACCTTGTCTATGAACATAAGACCAAGGAGTCCATTTACCAATTGTCTTTTCATAATTTTCTGATGATATTTTCATTTCTTGTAGTAGCACAATATCTGCATGAGTAGAATCAATCATCTATTTGATCCTATCCCATTTTTCAAAGGTGTTAATTCCTCTGACATTCCATGAGGCTATTTTCATTGATGACAAGGAGAACCTTTTGTTCTCCTTGCCAATCTTTTGGTGGGCACAAATTTGCCATCCAGAGTGGATTATAGTCCTGCTGCAATTTATTCCTTTGTTATTGTGCCCTTTGGCTTTCTTCCTCTAGTTTTTGGAGTCTTTTTGGACTGATGGGGAAGAATGGGTGTTTGTTTTATGGAGAGAATCTTATGGTGGATACTATTTTAAATGGCCTCTTTTTTATCAAAACACTTACAAAGGTCGACCTTATTATTCTCATCTACATGTTGTTCTCCACCCATCATATACTAACTCTGACCAATTCCCAATATGGATGAATCTTGACTAATGCATTCCTATAGAATAAATTCATCTTAAAGTGGAAAACACAAAATCTTACCGTTGGAACTTTCCTTGAATGTCCCTTGAAAAGGGGGCTTGTCCACCTTGTCTGCATATAGATCTACCATAATCTCGTTCTAATTCTATCCCATTTCTAGAATAGATGAATTTAGGTGACTACATTCCTCCAAAATAAAGTCATCTTCAGTTTGGAATTGTGAGGGGTGTTTGCAGTCAGCACTTTCCTTAAGAATACCTTGACTGGATGGAGCCATTGATGAAACCCAGTCTAATTGGAACCTGTTGTCTATGTCGATCTGTTGAAATTTTTGATTTCTTGCCAATTGGAGATTTTCTAAATCCCATGTATTTGTTTCTTTCTCCCTTACTGGCCCGAGGTCTTCAAATAATATTTTAGGACCAAATTGGTGGGATACAACAGCTTCTGAAGTCTGATCCCCCTCCCAATCTATGATTTTACTACTCCATTATTTTTGCCTATAATTTTCTAATGAAACCCCAGACATTTGCCAAATTTTCCATGATTAGAAAGATTAATAGGAGAAGCATGAAACATTAGTCGATGCACCACATGGTTAACAGTTGGGATCTGAGATTCTAGTGGAGCATATTCCAGTACACCCACATTTAGAGAAGATGGGAAATGGTTTATCCATTGAGAAGAGGAAGTTAGAAAAACAAACACAAAGTGAAGGAGAATAGAGAATTTTTCTTGCATAATCTAACCATGTGGCCAGGTACCCCTATCACTTGAATCCATTGTACCATTTGGCACCTCTATCACTTGAGCTCTATCTTGCTGATTAATTTTTTCTCTAGATTTGTTATGAGTGAAAGCTAGGGGATCAATGTTATGATTAGGAAAAACACTTATCAAGCCTATATGTTTCCCCAGGCATTTTGTGTTGAAATGTACCAATTTATGCTGAAACTTAGTAATAGTGGGCATGTCTTGAATGATAATTTGTTGAGCCCAGTCACCGCATTTGGATTTCATATATGTCTACTTTTGGGGGGGTTTTTGAGTGTTAATAAGAATGTAGACTCTGGCCTCATACTTGGGGAACTCAAGGGGGATGAGATCATGCCTTAGAAAAATACCCACTTTGTTAGCAATGCACTCAATAATTTATGGGTCTTTATATTCGAACATAAGCAGGGGAAAGGAAATCCAATGAGGTAAGAATCTTGTTAGGTTAGTATCTAGTATGAAATTTGGAATCCAACCCATTTTAAATACCCTTGCAAAACTATCCTTTATTTTGTGAATCAAAATCTCTAGCTTCTTTTTAATGGAAAACAACTATAAAAAAATTGGAATCTGGATCTACAAAAATATTTCTCTAAGGCCCTCCTAGAATTCCAAAGCCAATCCATAATATCTGATAAAAATAGTGTGTCGATAGAGAAATTACCAATAAGAGTTGTTTGACGAAGAAAATTGATATTCGAGTCAAGCATGTTCTCAGGAAAAGTGATTATGTTCTTGTCTATATCCTGGGAAGTCGTATTATCTGGTTGTTTCTTTTACCAAATTTTCTTTGGGTTACTTGGATTGAGAAGGGCTCTACCTGGGAATGTGTCCGCATATACATTTTGTGCCTGATTCTAATTTCCCTTTGACCTAGAGGGATTACACTCCATATGTGTAGGTCTAGGTATACCTAAACCCTTGCTCGGTTTATCTCCAGCAATGTTGCCCTCTTCACGATTCTCATTGTTGATCTTTGTTAGAGATCTAGGAGGAGTACCCTCACATATGTCAAATATGGGTTGTTTCTCCCTATGAGCTAGTTTTTCCCTAATTTGTCTGGCATTTTTACATTGCCAAGGATTACGAGATGTATTTTTTATTTTATAAAAGTATCCCGCTCAACTTGACAGTCTGGGTCTTGAGTAAGGATTTTATTTTCTAGAGTCTGATCATTGTACAGGTTCACTTTGGATGATGTTTCCCAAATTTTGAATGTAGAAAACCTTGATGTTAGAGGGGCCTTTGAGAATTGAAATCTAGGGTTAACAAAGAAAGGCTTGGTAGGTTGACCAATAGCTTTCCCATTAAATATTGATCTAGGGGTCACCGAGTTTGTCAGATCTTTCTTATAAGTAATACCTAGAATGTTTTTCTCTATGAATGAACATCAACTAAAACCCTTTTTCCCTAAAGATATCTTGAGGGTGTTGGTCTATTGTACAATAGGAGGGGCCTTTGAAAATACAAGAATATTTTTCTAAGTTCTCTCGTTGTCCAGGTAGTCTGCACCCAATGTTTTGTGCATGTTTTTTTTTCCTAGCATGTTGTTGCCATCCCACTGCTCTCTGCTATTGTTCCCTATCATCATGTTTCCATCCACTACCATATTGTTGCTTCCATCCTCTGTCTTCATGTTTCCATTATTTGTTTTGAGGACCTTATTATTATTATCTTCTTTTCTTTTTTTTCCAGTTTGTGAACCTAGGTAGATTAACTAAGTGTATAGGTGGGAAATGGCTTGCAATAGGCATCAGGGTCTACAAGTGACTTAATAAGTGATAATTAAATGACATTGAGAGTTTAAAGTAAATTAATAAGACATTATGTGCCTCGCCCATGCCTAAGTTACTTGATTGAGTTTTGACCAAGATGGGAGTGGGAAGATGCTTGCCACCTATGTGGACTAGAAATGACATAGTTTGTACCTCATCTACATGAAATGTTACTAATACCGGATAGAGTCACTAAGGTGTCAGAGTCTTGAGAGACTACCAGGACAACCTTAGAGTTCGCTCATGTGATGACATTTCTATTTGTGCATCTTAGGTTTCCTACATGTGTTGGTTGCCTCTGGTTGTGTATGTTGTACCTTGTTATCCTATTTTACTCTTTGAGTTAGAAGCTTTCAGGATCTCTTCCTTACCTTGTATTGTCTTGGTTTTTGATGTTTGATATCCAAGTGGGGTTTATTTTTATCTCCTCAACAGAGTGGGAGTGGACCATTTAGGTTCCATGAGGTTGGGTTGTAGTGATTCTTTTACCATTAGAGATTTTGACATTCGTGCACTAGTGTTGGATCATCCCTATAGTACTTATACTTTCTTGTTCATCATTGTTACATATGGATTCTTATTCTATGTTCTTGTATCTTTGTATTAATTATTCAAGAGATATCATGTTGTACTTTATATTAGATTATTATATTACATACCTTGCAACTTGTATACTGGATGTGGACTATTATGGATACCTTATGGTACCAATTGTATTTATGATTTCCTTTATATGATGTTGTATATTTATCATTCAGTTGCATACTTGAGATTTGTAATTATATCTAATCTAAAGTAATTAATTAATGTTTATGTAATCTGCATCAAGGAACCCTTGAGATTTGTAATCTATGTTTGAGTTGTACTTGTATGTGAGTTGTAAATTATATTGTATTGCTTCCGCATTGTAAAATATTGTTTTTGTTGTTGTTTGTAAAGTCTTAAAACAAATTTATTTTGTTTAGGTTAATTTCTCCTGGGTTCCCTTGTGGGGCATTACAACCCTAGTAGAATGGCATTACTGAAAGAAGAAACAAATCTATCATTGATTGTGTGAGGACATTAATGATTCAAAATGGTGTTACACAAATATTTTTTAGAGAAGTGATAAGAATTACTATTTATACATTGAGTAGAGTTGAAATGAAGAAAGGTACAAACATAACTCCTTATGAGTTTTGGCATGGGTGATCCATTAGTGTAAGTTATTTAAAAGTTTTTGGAAGTAGATGTTACATAAAAAGAGATGAACTTTTAGGGAATTTTTACCCAAGAATTGATGAGGGAGTATTTTTAGGGTATTCCACAAAGAGAAAATCCTACAAGTTGTTGAACAAGAGAACAAATAAGATAGTGAAAAGTTCTAATGTGAGAGTAGATGAATTTTATGAACATAATGATGAATCTGAAAAGAAGGAGTCTGATGAATATCATGGGTTTTTATATGTACAAATGGTGGAGCAGGAAACTATAGCATAACCAATGGAGAGACATCATGTTAATGAACAAGAACTGATTCAAGTGGTTGAAGGTACTCAAAGATATGAACCATTTTTCCTAAGGTATGTGAAACTGAATCATTCACCTAATCAAATTATTGGTAATAGAAATACTGATGTTTTAACAAGAGGAAAGGAAAGAGAAAGTACATGTTTGTTATCTGAACTTGAACCTAAAAATTTGATAGATGAATTGAAATATGTTAATTAGTTGAAGGCTATGGAAGAAGAATTGGAAAAGATTGATAAAAACAAAAAGTTGGACATTAATCCCTAGACTGGTGGACAAGAATGCAATTGGTACTAAGCAAGTTTTCATAAACAAGATACGTGAAAAAGGTGAAGTGGTAAGGAACAAAGTAAGATTTGTGTAAAAAAGATATGCACAAGAGGAAAGCTTGGACTATGTTGAAACATTTGTTGGGTTCTAATACCTGCTGTGGTTTCTTCCCAATTTGGTTTTCCACAAGATAAACATCTGTTTCATGTGTTTCATTATTTTGTGGATGTGCTTACATGACTATGATTTTCATTTGTTTTTATTAAAGTGATTCTTGTGAATGTTGCCATAAATTTTAACTAGTTGATAAAGTTGAAAAAATTGTAGATTATTGATTCAACCCTCCCCACACCCCACTGAGTAATCTGATCTTAGGATTAACAAATACTTTCTTCTACACTTCGGTGAGGAGAGAGAAGCCATAAAAACCACATGAGAGAAACAGACATGGTTTCCCTGTCTGGCAAAAAAAAAAATCTCACCACCATCTCCTTCAAAAACTCATACATCGTACCACTTGATTGCTTCTCACTTTATAACTGATCATCCAACCACAATTCATTTGCCTTGTTTGAAAGGGAAAGAAAATCCTCTCTTTCAGGACCTCCCGTGTTAACTGAAATCTCCTTCCTTCTACTACTCACCACATCCATAGAAGATTTATCCATAACTTCAATAGCTTCCCACAAACTCTTTTCAGAGCCAATGTTAAGCATGCACTTGAATCTTCACCAAAAAGGAAAAAAAATAGAACCTTCTGATGCTAATTTCAGTAGCATCATCAAAAGCATTTGCAAAAGGTGAAGTGGGCATGGAGGGGAGTAGACAAGCTAGATCCATGTCAAACGCCACACCACAAATATTATCAAATTTAAATATATGCAAAATATCTTGAAAATCTAAAGACTTACCCATTTTGGCTATGTTTGTGAGGATTGGCACCAACCGGTTCCTAACCTCCCACTTCTAAGAGACTTCATTTTGAAGTCTCTCTACATCTTCCACAGCTCGTCGTCCACATTAAAAATACCTAGGCCTAAGAAATCATGGAGAAGAATTGAAGCGATCTCCCTTTGGGTAGTTTTGAAATTTGGTTTTCAGAATATGCTCTATGTTTGTATGATTTGCAGTCATGATATCTCTCACTCCATTTGGCCGGTCGACCATGAATGTATTTTTTGGTATAATTTACATGTTTTTTGTGAACCATTGCAAAAATCTATGACGATTTTTCAAGAATTCGAAGGCACAACCGAGTATGGGATAGTTAATCGGGGCCTTGTAGGGCATGTTGACATTTTTTCTTCTTATAAAACACATGAAAAAAGACCCAACTAAAACAACGAGAATGCTAAGGAAAAAGTGTTTGAGAGCCATCCTCTAAAATAGATTTTTCAGGTCAGATTCCCTCTATAAGTATTTGAGTACTCAGTTGTAGGCATTATTAAATATTATTCCTTATCTTCAAGAAAATTAGTTTTACATCATTGTCGATGACATATAACTATTTAATTATTAAATTTAATAGTCCAAAACAATTTGTCGTGCATAGCATGTACAGAGCAATCTGAAATCTATAGTTACTGACTCCACCATATTCCCAATGTTTATCAAGTTGTGTTTTCTATAATATAAGAATATGCTTTCTATTGTTTCTTTCTATTTTACACCGAATTGTTTGGAAAGAGACTTAGATAAGATATGTTTTGATCTAATTTAGTTATAAAATTTAGACATCTTCTCTAAACAGGTAGGACTTCATTTTAACAACAAGATAGTATATTGTGTAGTCTAGATTTTTCATAAATTATAATCTGAATGAAAACTGATCAGATCTTTTTTTTAATAAATATAGTATTTTTTTATTAAATTATACATTCATGATTTTAAATTTTTAGTTTAGTTATTTTATATTAATGTATTTTTTTTAAGGAAAATATCTAATATAAAAATCATTTTAGAAAAGTTGGAAAGAAAAAATATAAGGAAATATATAGCACATAAATTAGAAATTTGAAATGCTTTCAATATAATATGTTGCAAAACATTTTTCATTGCTTTAGAAACCATTTTTTTTAATTATTATTAATTTTTTTTTAAGTAAAAGTAAAAAAATCTTGTCCCCATAGTATCCATATCCATTCTACCATTGGTGTGTACAATACCTCTTTATTACAAGTTTCAAGTAAAGTAAAATATCTATATAAATATATATTTGAAGCTAAATGACGCAGTCAAGGATGGTGGATCCAATGAAGGACAGTCCAACCTTGTAGCCAATTACCAACACAATAGAATAACACAACAAGATATGCTCAAATCATATTTTCATTAACATGTCCGACTGTAAGGCCTTCCAGGTTAGGGCCAATTGCAATCAGAAATAGCTCTACAAGATCAACAATATCCAATCTAACACTGGCTAGTCTAGTTCTGAAACTAATCGACAATTTATGGAAACCCTAAGGAAAATCTGAACTTGTGCTCGCAAGCCACCAAGCAATCTCCTTGTCTCGAAGCATGCAAACCACTAGCTCTGCTATTGAAACTATCATAATTTAATTTGATCTGCTAGATCTCGTAGGATCTAAGTCTACATTATCATTTCCACAACTTCACTTTTCATCTGCTAGTCCAGACCTCCAGACTTACTAAACAACTACCCAAACACTCCTTAAATACTAATCCTTAGCCAGAAGTTGGCTGGATGACATAATTAACTCCTACAAACAAATATTAAATGCAATACAAGTCAGCTCTCAAATAGCCTTACAATTATTTAATTCTCCATGTCGGCCTCTAGATCTACATAGGAGAATGCAAAAAAAGCTACCAACAATAAATGCATGAAGTCGGTCAACCAAATCACAAAGAACTCCAGTCGGTAAGCTAGAACTACTAAGTGCCAGAGAAACAACCAAGCACTAGTGAAATAACTAACCAAGCCAAGCAACACTGAGCAACATAGGCATCACTAAGCATCATTTCCACTGAGCTCAAGAAGTTTCACCAAGTTCCTTCAGCAACTGAGCTCCCTTCAATAAATGAGACCATCAGTTAAAGCTGCAACCGAGTGCCACAAAAAAAAAGCAACACACCTCCATGCAGATTCACTGAGGACCAAGAATGCCCCTACATCAAACACCCTAGGTTTGAAAAGATGTTCATATGTGAGAAGAACATCTTCCAGGATTCAACACATAAACCCCGAACTAGTTTTTCACATATAAGTCCTCCAACTTTTCACTTTGTGTACTCTTCCAATTCTGCTTCCTCTATCTTTTCAAGTCTTTCCTTGATAACACATAGGCTTGTTCTCCATACTAATCATCCATAGCTTCAGGATCCACCAACTCAACTCAGCTACCAATACTCAGACTCCTACCGAGTGTTGTATCTAACAAAGGCATCAGGGAAAACTTCATGTCATCCTTCTCAACAGTAAACACATTCTTCACATAATCATACATAGCTCTGTAATCATATTGCCAAGGTCTACCGAGCAATATATGACAACTATTCAGCTCCACAATATCATATAACACAAGATCCTTATACTGGCCAATCTAAACATCAACAAAGAACTATTCTCTTTCTTCCAGAGCATGATCATCTTGTAACCAGCTAATCCTATAAGGATAAGGATGTTTCATTCTATTCAAACCAAGTTTCTAAACCATGTCCTCAGCAACAAGGTTATCAGTACTAACACTGTCAACAATAACATCAAAAAGTTTACCTCCAAACTTGCACCAAGTTCTAAACAAGTTACTCCTTTGACAAGGTTCCTCCTTTGTACCGAGCAATGTTTGCCAAACCAGAAAGTTCTTAGATTCAGGTTCATTCTCAATATTTTCATTCACCACAGCAATCCATTGGTCACCAATCTTCTTTTGTGTACACTCAAAAGAATGGTGTCCTTCTTCACCACACTTATAACAAGTACCTTTAAAGATAACTCTACCTATCTTCTTCTTCGGTTCTATACATTTTTGTTCATCTTCTGTAGTTGATTTATCCTTCACCAAGTGATCAATCATTTCCTTCCCTCAGGGATTACCATGTTGTTTCCTCTTCAACTTATCTTCTACCTTCAGAGCATACTAATAAGCATCTTCAATTGAATCAATCTTCAAAATACCAAGCTAATCCTAAATATTGAATCTTAAACCATTCACATACCGAGCTACCTTTTCCTTACCAAGTTCTCTGTGTCCAGAATGAATAGTAAGTTTGTAGAACTCCTTGGTATAATCTTCAATAGTCAAATCTTTCTGCTTCAGATTCTATAACTTCTTAAACAAGTCAATCTCATAGTTAGCATGCAAGTATGAACTTAGCTTTTAATTTAGTCACCATCAACCTCCACCAATTGATCTTCATTTCACCTTCATCTTCTCTATCTCTTTGTAATTATTTCCACCAAAGAGCATCATGCCCTTTCAATTTTGTCTGTGCCAACCTCACTTGTAGAGGATCTTCAGTTTCTTATAGCTCAAAGAAATCTTCTAATTCACTAATCTAGTCAATCAAGTTCTTGGGTTTCAAAGTACCAGAGAAAGTAGAAACTTCCATTCGGTAACTATTACTTAACTGAGCTCCAGATCTATGCAACTAACCAGTTCTATCTTCATGAAATCTATGCCTTCAATCATCTCCACTAGATCTAGCATCTTCAAAGTCTTCAGTAGCTTCCTAATAACCATCTTTAGTACCAACATTATGAGGTACACCAGCAATAGCTCTCATGATCTCAGTGATCATGTCATTCTTCATCAACTCCATCTCAGATCTAAAATTAGATTTCACCTTCTCTGTAATCCTATATTCCATAGTATCATAGAGATCTGCAACCACTCTAGGGTCCAATCTTCTCAGAGGCATCCTTAAAGATAAGAAAACCCTCTGCAACAAAATCCTACATTGAGCACCTTGTGATAACCTCCAAGTTGTATGCAAGTCAGATCACAACCTACCACCTCGCACAAACAACTAGGCCAAGATTCCACAAGTTCAGTGCCACGGATCTACAACTCAGATCATACGATCTCTTCGCCAACAAGATCAACTTTGCAAGATTAGCATTGCTAGGTTAACCTTCACTCCACAAGAACAACCTTCACTTTGATACCGCCTGACACAGTCAAGGATGGTGGATCCAATGAAGGACAATCCAACCTTGCAGCCAATTACAAACACAGTGGAATAACACAACAAGATATGCTCAAATAAGATTTTCATTAACATGCCCAGCTGTAAGGCCTTCTGAATTAGGGAAAATTACAATCAGAAATAGTTCTGCAAGATCAACAAGATCCAATCCAACACTAGCTAGTCCAGTTCTGAAACAAATCAGAAATTAATGGAAACCCTAAGGTGGATCTGAACTTGTGCTCACAAGCCACCAAGAAATATCTTTGTCTCCAAGTGTGCAAACCACTAGCTCTGCTATGAAAACTATCAGAATTCAATCTGATTTTCTAGATCTCACATGATCCAAGTCTACACTATCTTTTCCACAACTTCACATTTCATCTACTACTCTAGACCTCCAGACTTACTAAATAACTTCCCAAACACTCCTTAAATACTAATCATTAGCCACAAGTCAACTGGATGACATAGTTAACTCCTACAAACAAATATTAAATACAATACAAGTCAGCTCTCAAATAGCCTTACAATTATTTAATTCTCCATGTCAACCTCTAAATCTACATAGGAGAATGCAACAAAAGCTACCAATAATAAATGCACCACGTCGGCCAACCAAATCACCAAGAACTCCAGTCAATAAGCCATAACTACCGAGCGCCAGAGAAACAACCAAGTGTCAATGAAACAACTGATCAAGACAAGGAACACCGAGAAACATAGGCATCACCAAACATAAGTTCCACCGAGCACAAGAAGCTTCACCGAGTTCCTTCAGTGACTTAGCTCCCTTCAATAATCAAGACTATCAGTTAAAGCTGTAACCGAGTACCATAGAGCCAAAGCAACACACCTCCATGCAGATTCACAGAGGACCAAGAATTTTCCTGCATCACTAAATTTAGTATAATCAATACTATAATGTTCCTTCAAGAACACATCATTTAACTTTTGGGCCTTTTCATCCTCTCCGCTCATGTAACACCCCATCTATACTAAAAGATAAAAGATGATACTAAAGAAGAAACCATCATAAATAAAAACACATAAAACCACAGTAATAATTTTTTTTTCTTAAAAGAACAATCCGAAACTTATAATCATAACAACTGCTTCTAAGAGCTTTATAGTTTACAATTGATTTACATCAAAATAATAATAATACTCTTTATTCAAAGATTAAGTCTCAAACAAAATTATCCTTCTTTCCAAAAATCATTACATTCTACAAATAGATCTGATAACTAATAACCATGAAATGATCTGTTTCCCATAAAACTTAACAACTGCTATCCACTATCCCATATTCATTGATTTATCCATCTAAAACCTGAAAACCAAAATGAACACAAACGCAAACAGCAAACAGGGCTCAGTCACAATGATAAAGAAAATGAATCATCTCCAAATATCTGCAATCATAAAAGTCAGTACAAAATAACATTTATGCAGATTTAGATACAGATGTAATTGAGAACTAAATAACATAATTTCCATTCTTTTACACCAAAATCATGAAGCACTAAATTTCCTTCTAACAGAAATAAACTCGCAAAGAAAATGACAAGTAATGATCCAATAGTTCATGGGTGTCCACATAAGGACCTACGCTATGTATCCGTAAGGAACCTCGTAGTAATCCATTATGTCTGATGAAACCATAATGTTTTATCTTTGTTAATTGAAACCCATAACCCTTGAATTTATAATTATCACTTAATTAAACAACTGACAGAAATTCTTTCCCATAAGGATATAGACTAGTGTCAGTCACAACTGACAGAAATTCTATCATCACAAGGTACTAGACTAGTGTCAGCCCCCAATCTATGGATCATTCTTGCATTATCTCAAAAAACACTTGATCTAGCAATCAATGAAAGCAGTGAAATGAACTACATAACACAATTTCACTAACAATCCATTTCTAATGTATCAATTTACAAAATTGAAACAGCAAACAGAAAACCATTATATAACCATATTACCATATTTCTTAACATACATTCATAAATATGATGTTTCACGTAAGATGAAAAGATCACAACTCTTTCTTCATCACAAAACCAAACAAAATAATCTCCATATTAATCTTAACATTAAAACTATAACTGTACAATAAAATATCCATATCAAATCCATGTTTCTATTGAATAGAAAAGAACGAACATAATCATACATCAACTGAATCAACACAAGACCCATCACTTTTAACAAACATACTAGTTTATCATAACTAAATTATTAAACTAAATGGCCATACACCCTGCTCTATTAATTACAAGTTTATACCATTTATATACATGTTGGCATATGTATATGTATACACCACGGCTTGTGTATACATATACATATCCCAGCAGGTATATGTATATACGAATACATAATTATATAAGCTTGTAATTAATAGTTCAGTTTGACAGTCATAGCATCTATTATATACATGTTGGCATATGTAAATGTATACACCACGGCTGTGTATACATATACATATCCCAGTAGGTATATATATATATGTTTATGTAATCATATAAGCTTGTAATTAATAGTTTAGAATGACAATTATATCATTTATTATATATCTAATTGCATAAACTGTAATTAATAGTTTAAGTCCATGAATATGCAATAGAAAACCACACTAATCTTCACAGTGCTATCACAGAAAACAACTACCTTATTATACTACTAATCTTTCGAATACATAAAATAATGACAGAAAAATAACCAACTTCTATCTCTTAATCAAATTACCAAAGTGTTTCTTTTCTTTTCCTTACTGTCTGTACAAGATAGGAATTGATTTTTCCCATAAATCCCTTACATTTCCTAATGTTGTATCAATTGTAATACACACTAGTGATAATGCTAAAGATTGTAAAACTCGCAATCAAGTTTCACATAACCAAGACATCCACATTCCTCTATTGACTGATATAAATACAGTGACAAACATCCTTTTTAACCAAACAATGACACCAGAAAGCTAAAGGAGTTCGCCCAAAAGAAAAACCTTAATCTGAACTTAAGTTGCAAGTGTTAACACAAAATACGACAGGTATCTAAAACCTTAAGAAATACCACTAATTCCCCTTTTCACAATTAAGCTTAAAAGACAACATCGATATCAACTTCCGTTTATAACAATGACAGAGAAACCCGATATCATCTCAAATCCAAGTCTATACAAACTGTATTCATTATGATGCTATAGTACCCTAACAACAGGCACAGTGTGTGAAGATCTAAAGAAGTTTTAACAAGAACACTCATGCTGGTTTCATTCTCCATTAATATGTCGATACCCAAACCTGACTAACTCCCTTAACACTTGTCCAAAGCAAGAAGACATCAACACCAAACACACAAAGATATAACCATACAACATCTACATAGCTATATTCCAAAGATCAACACAGACTTAACTAAACATTACCAACTTCATACTCTGAACAGAGATATCCCTTATTACATTATGCTCGAAACAGCATATCAAAAACAAGTGTTATATACCACCTTAAAACCAAACACTTACTAAACAGTCGCTTTGTTACCAAGCTTCTCCACTATTCACAACATATATAACTAGATTTCTTTCTAATCTATCCAAGAAAGAAAAGATTGATTCATATAACCGAACTCACAAAATAAACAAACACAAAGCCTAACACACATCAACTAGCAAACAGTGTTAACCAACATTCCCTTAATTTTCATTTGCAGAACAAGAAATGGAAACGGAGAATAAGGTAAGAGATGCCCCTACCTGGTATTCATATGGAGAAGATATCCAGAACCGGAATGCTAGTGCTAGCCCCTGCTTGGTGAGCTTCACAACGAATCCCAAACTCAACCTCGAAGATCCCTTATCACAGATTACCAAAATTGTCGTGCAAGAGAACCCAAAATGCAGAGATAACCGTGTAAAACTTCCAACTTCCTAAATGACCATGAACAGAAGGGTTTATCTTTGCTGTGAAAACCCCTTTCATTCCAAGCCACTTATCAAGAAGGAAACAACAGTAACATGGGTCCTTAACCAACTATTTACCCAAAATGCCGCAGCATAACATGGTAAAAAAAATGGAGTCATATACAAACTGCAATTCCTTAACTAGAGCAAATGGCAGATTTCAAACTCAATAATGAATTGCCATCGAAAAGTTCATTCAATGCAAACTTATCCCTTGCAGTGAACACAACTCAAAACCTGCCAAATGTCCAACATAGTACATTTCCACAACCCGAAAAATAGCTTAAACCCCACTAATACCTCAAAGCAATGCAAGTGCATTAAATCCCTGCTGTGAGTCATGTCTTCGAGCCAGATAATAATATGAAGACTTAGGGATAGGTTAATACATGTCTTTGCCAATAACATTAGTCATTAACTAACATAATCATCTAAGATAACAGTGCATTCCAATGTCAATTAACTAACACTAAAATAGACTAACCTCCTACTAACATACACCATAGGATATACTAACTTAGTTAATTCACATAGTTTTAGTAAATGAATACCACATTATTACTAAAACATTCACTCATAGTTATATGTATAAAAATACATATATTTCAAATTCATTAATTTTGAATTCAGAATTTGATTAACGTTTAAATAACAATAGTACTCTAAATACTGTCTAAACAAATCAAGATACAGTTAACAATAATAATGTAACCATTTCTAATTACGTCTAACATATTACTAAGGATTCCAAAACAATGAATCAATAATCAGACAATTTAACTAACCGTATAGTTTGTCCTTATTTCATAATCAAACCAATGTTCAAAATTTGGTCTAATCCAATTCTGTCATCAGAATAGGACTCATAAAGTGACAGAAATAAACATAATTCCCTGAATGTCTGGCAGAATAACAGAGATAACATAATTAATCTAAATAACAAAGTTCAAAAGAACGTAGTCAGAGTTCGAACTCAAAGAAATCTAACATAACATAACATAACATAGAAAATAAAGTCTGGAACAGTCACGGGCATGACACCTCATTTCAAGTCAATCAGTCAGGTCCAAGTCTTGGTGAGAAATGATGGATCATATCTTCATCTTAATGGTTTCCTTAAATTAATATAGATGGTCCCTCTCACATTAACCTTTGAATTCTTAGGATTAGCAGTTTAGAATGGGATAATAATAGTTTTGTTCATTTCTTTTGTCTTACCAATATGGGACAATATTTTAATAATATCAAAGCTGCCTAATGTTCCCGGTATCTAAGAGGTGATGGAATTTATTAACAGTTTGTTTGGATAGTACATGTAGGTGATGGGAAAGGTGTAGAGAGGAGGAGACATGGTCATTGAAGTGGTGAACCAATATCCTTCGCTCACTATGGACACATAAGACTTGTGATGAAAGAGATTCCATCTTTGACTCCGAAGAAGACAATTCAGATTTTATTGTTGTAGAGAAAATTATAGAGTGGATGCGTCAAAGTTTTTGATTGGGTATGGAATTAGTAAATAATTTTTTTTTGTTATTTTTATTTGTTGGCAATATATATGCTAAAGTATCATGTGGAAAAGGTAGCATGCATCAAACTAGTTTTGATAGTAACAAAATTGAACTTCTATATAGTCATTACCACTAGAAAATATTCCTTTATGAATTTGAAGAACAAGATTACAATTTTTTTTGTTGGGAATAATGAAACATAAGTATGAGAATATTTATTGCTTTAGAATAATTTGATGGGCATGATCATTTTCGAGCATTATTAATGATGAATTCTCTTGTCACTCTCAATAGTAAAGTTTAAGTGGAGTATATACTGTGGAAATGTTAGCTACAATATCAGTTGTTGGTTTTTCTAAGCTTGTGCTTGTAAAACTCTATATTGGCCTCATGCTAGGCAGTTTTATGAACAAAGTGGATTTCAATTTGTAGTCACTATAATGAAAGGGGATTCAAGCATGTATGTGCTAAGGATTCTATGGGTGCACCAAATAAGCTTGTGGACTACCCATTTACTTAGAGATTTTTTCTTAATTTGGAGGAAAAGCATATTGCATACAATACAAAGTTGATAAACCTTAGTGATAAGCCATAGTTTTTAATGCAAACTAATCCTGAAGAAAAATTCCATATCGTGAATATTGATAACAAGTGGATTCTAGATTATGATGCTATCATTGAGATATTGGAGGAGAAATAGGTCGATCCATATTTAGTAACACCGCCTCACACGGATGGGCTTATTCAAAAGTCATGACCCTAATTATGGTACAAAAGTTACCTTTTAGAATGATTTGTGGGTCTTGGATGAACATCTAAAAGTTAATAACATATTATGCCTTATAAATATTTAAATTTCACAAGCTTATGCTATCACAAAGTGTAAAGAGACATTGAGAATATACAGTGAAATAATGTTCTACAAGAGGATGAAGGAAACAAAGGTAGGAGGTTTTCTATCATCTTGAGATAGATTCTTGTTTAGGGATAATTCATTGTATGACAAGTAACCTATTTGTGTCCTTGAAAATTTAGGGCTTGGTATATTTTTCCATAAAGAAAAGAGGGGACTTGATATATTTGTGTCCCTGAAGAGAAAAGGGGGATTGGCATCATAGTTGTCCCTCCAAGCAACAAGGAGGCAAAAATTTGAATATGATTTTTTGAGCACTTGAGGAGGCCTTAGAAACACTCAGAGGATATCTAGAATTTGAGAGGAAACCTGTCTCATGTGTAGGTAGGTTGGTGGTGATTTGTGGACCAAAGAAGATGTGTTTCCATAGCACTTGAGGAAGCATTAGACACACTAAAAGGAGATGTGGACTTTTAGAGGAAAGGTGTCGCATGTGCAACACTTGAGGAGGCACTAGAAAAACATGTAAGATATGTGGAATTTTAGAGGAAATGTGTGTCATTATGCATAGGAAGTAAGAGCATTCATGTTGTAGAAATGGTTTTAGGTTTTGTGGTTAGAAGATCCATTGATGCAGAAAGTTTGTTGTATCTTGGATAAGAAAGGAAGTTAGGACATCCACTGTCATGGTCAGTTTGGTATTTCTTGAGTGAGAGAGGAGGATTAGTGAAGACACTTCATCAAAGTCTCTAGAAGTGTTTGGTTCAAAACTCTTGAAATGTTCCACTCTTGTTCTAATTAATGTAATAGGGAGGGGGATGTTGGCATATTACATTAAAATAGGTTAGTTTGTAGTTTAGGTTAATAAATATATATTAGTTTATAATTATTAGTTGGGAAGCTACAATCTCATAGGTGGTTATTGATAGGAAAATAAGGATTTATAAAGTGTTGGAGATATCAATGTAAATCATCCAAGTGAATCCTGTTTCAATTATATTAATAATAATGTTTCTATTTAGTGTTTGATCTACAACCAATCCAACATTTGATCCTTCAAGTTTGGGAAAGACTCAAGAGAATAGCAAGTTGCATATTAATAGTTAAGAGTATGATTCACCTTTGATAGAATCCATCCTTTCACTTTAAGACCAAACATATCTAGCTTTAGTATCATTTTACACACTTAATTTTAGAGGATGGATAGTTGTAGTTGGAGAAGATAGATACTAGAAAGAATACTGGTGTATGTTTACCAAGGAAATAACATGTTAGAGAAACCAACTTCCTGATCATCTTCTATTGGTCTTCAAGATTGATGATAGTGGAAATAAGAAATAGTCAAGTATAGGTGTGTCAATCCAATCAAAGCTTCAAGGGTATTGGTTTTGGTATAAGATTAGTGTCTAAGTGGGATATTGTGTAGTATTGAACTTGATTAGTTTCAAAGTAGGAGATTTTTATTTTGTGGTGATAGATTAGGCAAGTACTCTACACTCGGCATGTATCCTCACTAAGGTCCAGGGGTTCGAGGGCACAGGCTAGGTAAGGCCTCTTTTTTTGGTTAACTCATCAAGAATTTATAGGTTAATTTGTTTAAAATGTCTTTAAAAATTGACATTACTAAACCACTTAAAAGGCCTATAAGTAAGTGGTGATGTAATGTGAAATTTTCATATTATAATTTTCTCTTTGATAGATAATAAAACTAGTAGATTATGGTTTATTTTGTGGATGTAGCTCATATTGGGTGAACCACGTTAAATATCTGTGTTATGTTTTTTTTTCTATCTTGTCTATTTTTGCATTATCTTAATATTATTTAATTCCCATATCTATCTAAACCCTTATAGTTGACACTCTCATATGTTTGAACATGAGCCAAATAGAATGAGAAATTATAAAGGGTCACAATTTAAACATATATAAATACAAGGGAGATAATTTCTTAAAGTTTTATGTGCGTAAAATATATTTTGAACCAAATATATATATATATATATATATATATATATATATATATATATATATATATATATATATATATATATATATATATATATAGAAACACACACACACACACACACACACACACACACAGATTAACACCATGGATAGAGTTTCATGTCAAACATTACACTGCACTAGATATTTTGTCATGATGCACATTAATTGGTACAAAATTGAGAAACATATGATTAGAAATACTAATGTGACAATAAATTTTTATATTATGAGAAATGCTAATTTTTTTAACATCATCAATTTTTCTCTACATGGTATTATAGATATAGAAGTTTAAAAATAATTTATAATTATTATTATGATATTTAACATTATTATCTTAGGAGAAACGTATCATCTCTATTGCCTCTGTTATGAACGAGGACAATAAAAAAACCCTGTTTGTTGTTCCTTCTAATAAGGAAATTTGGAATGTAGTTTTTTACTTTGAGGGAGAAAAGGCCCCTGGCCTTGACGAGGTTCCAATGTTCTTTTTAAATATTTTTTGGCCCATAGTGGAAAAGGACATTTGTGAGGCTGTTAAATAATTTTTTCGCTCTAGAAAGCTTTTGAGGGAGATTAATGCTACGTTTGTTGTTCTCATTCCAAAAGTTCTTTGGCCCGACTCTTTGGATAAATTCAAACCTATTATTCTTTGCATCTCCTTTTATAAAATTATTTTGAACATCCTCACTTCCAAGATGCTGGCTATTCTTCCCAAGATTATCTCTCCTCAGAAAAATGGTTTTGTCCCTGGTTGACATATTCTTGATTCTATTATAGAGATCCATGACAACATTCATTCATTGGTTATGGCCAAAAGACAAGGATTTATGTTGAAACTTGACCTATCCAAGGCTTATGAGAGGGTGCATTGGGGGTTTCTGAGGGAGATTCTGAAGGCCTTTGATTTTGGTGAGAAGGTTATTCAACTTTGCAGTCAAGTGTTTGGTTTTGTATCATCGACTGTGATTTTTAATGGCTCCCCCTCACATTTCTATAAATCCTTGAGAGGTCTAAGGAAATGGGATCCTATTTCTCCTATTATTTTCACTATTATGGAAGAGGGGTTGGGAAAGTTTATTAAGAAATTTAGGGAGGAAGGTAAACTACAGGGCCTGAGACTAACTTCTAATGATCTTATTTTTTCTCATGAATAGTTCATGGATGACACCATAACCATGGTGGAAGCTTTGGTCAAAGAATCCATAGGAATAAAACTGATCTTCAATACCTATGAGACTTCCATAAGTGAAAAGATCAACTAGGCCAAAATTTATTTGTTCTTCCTTAACACTTTGGAGGAGAGGCAATCTAAAATTGGTAAAATTATTGGGCATGGTAAAGAGGATTTGCCTTCTACTTATGTAGGTCTTCCTCTTGGTCTAAAACCTCCTCAATATTTATGGAATCACATAGTGGACATATTCAGTACGAAGCTTGTTGGATGGAAAGGGGATTTTCTCAACTAGGCAGGGTATTTACTCTTACTGGAATCCTCTTTACCAAGCCTTCATATTTATGCCCTTCATTTATTTAGAATTCCTTATAAGTTTTCTAAATCTCTTGAGAAAATACAAAAGCATTTTCTTTCTTTGGGAGTTGATGAAAGGAAATGTATCCCCTCCTTACTTGGGCTAAGGTTTGCAGGCCCAAATGGTTCAGAGGATAGGGTAGAAGACCTATTAAAGTTATCAATAACACTCTTCTAGACAAATAGATTTGGAGAGTTTTTGGAGAAGATAGCGAGTGGAGTTAAATTTGGAAGAAAAAATATTTATACTCAACCTTTTGAAGAGGAATTTTTGGACCCTTTTTTTATTTTATTTTTTTCTATGGAGGGATCTTACATTTGGAATTCTATCCAATTCTCTAAAGATTGGGCTGCTTCAGGCAGAAGATTGAAACTAAGTGATGGCAATAAGATAAGATTCTGGGAAGATAGATGGTTGTTGGATATTCCCCTAGCTAAGATTTCATCTTTTAAGGTGTAGAAAGATCAATGCACTAGTTCCTTTGTTGTTTGGGTGTTTGAGTATTGGAAGGATTCTGAATGGGTCCCAATTTCTAGTTTGGTAGTTCCTTTACTATATATTGATATTATTTTGTCTTTTATGGCTATATCTCTTAATTCCAGGGATTCCCTTGTGTTGGGTGATAACCCTAGCAGAAATTTCTCTATAGCCTCTACCATTTCTTTACACTTCACTAATGGGCAGTGACCTTTTTGGGCTAAGGCTTGGATGAAGAGCTGCATTGTTAAAGTTAATATTTTTTACTGGCTTGCCATTCAAAACAAAGTTCTCATGATAGACAACCTTGATAGAAGGGGGTTCTCTTTCCCTAACAGATGTTTTCTCTATTGCAGGAATGCAAAATCGGTGCTTCATTTATTTATAAATTGTGATTTCTCTGATCAAGTCGAGGCCCTATTTCTTTTGAAATGGGATATCTGCTAGATTTTTCCAAAATCTCTAGAGATTTATTCTCTCAATATAAATGTCAAAGCTCCAATAAAAATAACATTGAGCTCTAGAATCTCTCAGTTCCTTATCTCTTCTGCAATATTTGGAAGGAAAGAAACAACAAATTTTTCAAAGATAAAGCCTCTACCCTAGTTCTGATTGCTGACAAAATCAATAGAGAAATTTTTGAATCTCTCAATTTTTTTGACTTAAACGGCCAAAGGGTTCAATTGGAATTTGAGAAAAGATGGAAGATAACCGTTCACCCTCACAAAACCCTTAACACTAGGGAATGGTTGGTTTGGTTGTCTCCCCCTCATGGATGGATCAAGGTTAACTTTGACGGAGCTTCCAAGGGTATTCTAGGGAAGGTTTATTTTGGGGGAATTGTTCATAATTCTACTAGATGTTGCCTGGTTGTGGTGGCTAGTCCTTTGGGTGATCAATCTAGTCATTATGTCGAAGCTATGGGGGTATGGAAAGCTCTGTCAATTGCAAAATATTTGAACTCTGATAATTTATAGTTGCAAGGGGACTCTATGAACATAATTAGTTGTCTTGATGGGTCTAATAAGCTATCTTGGAATATTGATACTATGATTAAAAAATCTCATCACATCATTAAATCCTTTAAATTTGTGGTCGTTAAACATGCTTACTGTAAAATTAATGATTCTACAAACAAGTTCACTAACTATGGGGTAATTTGTAATGAAATAATTAATTGGACATGGGAAAATTTATTGACCCAAGATGTATCTACCATAGTATGATATGAAAGAACTACGATGAAGGTTGGCAATACTCACAATAAAGACTAATATGATTTCTTGTCATTTTTACCCTAGTTATGTCATAGGAACATGCCTATGTGGAGGTGATATGCATTTATTTAATGTTTATTCACATGATTTTTGGGTGTTTGACATTGGATTAATTTGGGCTTTTATGTTCTTTCTAAGATATTTTCTAGAGGGTGCCTATGTTACTATTAGTGTTGAGAAAAAGAGAGGAGATTTATGTAGGGAAGAACCTGATGATTATAGAAAATGGGAAGAGGAACCTAAGGCTGGGAAGAAATTGTCAAAAGGAAATATTATACCTTTTATGAAGTGCCTCAAAGGGTATCATAAGGTCAGAGCTAAGATGGTGGTTCTGTTGGTTTCCTTTCCTTGCAGGACCAAACTTGAATCAAAAGGTGGGATTGATCTTCAAATTAGGCACTCAAGTTTGACAAGAAAACATAACCAATTGATGAGGATAGAGAACATCCTCCTTCTTCTTTGAGCTCCACATCACTTGGGCGGGTATTGCCTTATCTACATAGTCAAGACACCTCATGATAAACAATAGGCCTGCAAATAGATTATTGTGGAATGGTCTTCAAACCCCTATGGGTATCCTGTACCCCAATGAAACCAAGATCTCATGCAATAGCCCCACTTGCATAGAATGAGTCTGAAGACCAGAGACCTATACTAACAACATGAAAGGGAAAGGGTGGAACTGAAAGTAAATGATTTAAAGATGGGTTGAAAGGACCCCTGAGATGTCCTAAGTCCCTGATAGACCAATGCCTTGTCCAATGGGCCATAGGGTCAAATGCCCTATTGCAATAGATAGCTATGAAATAAGAAGACAATGTACTCAATATGTTGATGCCTAACATCAATCACACACCATGACCAAACCTCACTTTAACAACCCACTTGTGTATCCAAGTATGTTATTACCCATTCAAAGGATTTTAACCCTCCCCTTAGAAGAGACCTATAAGCAGATAATAGATTAACTAGCATCCACTAGAAGACAAGCATGACATATCTTTGATTCCTTAGCTCATACACACATGAAAACTAATTCTAAACTAGTTATCTCTGCAAAGACAACTCCACTTGCAAACACATAGGCAATGCAAACAAAAAAATCAAACACCCTTGATGTATGATTAATGAATTTAGAATTCAAATGGAGATAGCTTAGTAACAGTAAGAATATACCTAATACTCATATGTAAGACAAATCAATTACAACATATATTATATTCCCTCAATAAACAAAGGAAGGAAGAACACCCTATATGTAGAGAAGTAGAGAAAATCTATAGGAAAAGGACCCTTCATGGAACCAAAAATGAACCCTTAGGAACCAGGATTTCAGAACCCTTACAAAGTCAAAACTTCAACTAGATATACTCCCTATTCATATTGGAATTCTCAAAGAGAATGCACCAAGCTACGAATGACTTAGGGTTAGGGTTTCAACCACTAAACCAACTAGAAATGGTCACAAAGTTATTATAGTGGAAGAAAACTAGCCAACCAGGAGAAAGAAAATCCTAGAATGATCCTCAATCATGATAAATCATTTGTGAAGGTATTGAGAACCACAAAAATGCTCAAAATGTCAATCCTTTCAGCCACTTGCAACACACCTTGAGCACAAAAACACATGGTACAAACACTGCAAATAAACATGGCACACCCTGGACCACACTGCGATGGCAAACAGATCATCTCCCACCAGTTCCAGTCACTTCTGCATTCAATTTTAGTCCTTCTAGTCATAGGAAACCCTTCAAAAATTTGAATTTGAAAAACAACGGTCATCCCCAAGCGCCAGCAGCAAATCAGTAGTCCACATTTGAATCTAAGCCAACTTTATATCGCAACTGTCTGATCCTCCCTTTCATGGTCTTTTATGATTTAACCTTATAGGAATCTTGGTTTACATTTAGCGACCATGCAACAATGCTTTTCCTTATTCACAGAATGAAACCTTAACCCATCTTTAACTCCAGCGAACTAGAAACTACAGGAGAACATCTAGCCTTGGCCCCACATCTAGCAAATAAGCAATAGAAGACTTTGGCCAATTTGCGAAGAACTTTATAAAACTGCCAAAAAGTTTAGCGATTCCATGAATACACACTCGGTGAACCACTAAAACACTTAGAGAATCACCAATTTATTGTGTAAATGAGTGAGGCCTTTGAAACTTTGTCAGGCCGCTAAACACTTTTGTTCAAACTACCAAGACCTTAGACCCAACTTGGGTTCGGCTGCAAACTGCCACATGTTACTGCATCATTCACTATCTCCAGCTAGTCACCACTAACACAGGACCCACTGACATGTCCAAGTAAGATGTGAGATTAATGGAAGGTGCATGATCTCATGGGGTAGGAATATTCCTTAAGATCATGCACCAACCATTGATAAAAAATCCTTCTTCGTAGGTCCCACTGATAGATCCTTATCATCCTCCAGTGCATCGAATAAGAACATGAAACCTCAGTGCTGAATCATCAAATGGACCCACTGACACGGAAAACCTTTACCCTTTATTAATTTTTTGAACATGCGACCAAAGGGATCCTCACCCATTCACAAGAACTTTGAGGGCACCGCTAGGGAAGTTAGTGATTTTGCGAGCACTATACGCCAAATCAATAAATCTTAAGAGCCTTCACCAAATCATCACGCAAATCAGTGAATCAAGAAAACATTATTAGAACTACTAAAAAGATAGAGAAATCCACTGGGCCCGCACTAGGAAAATCAATAGCTGTCGCAAGATCTTAAGCCTCTGACAAAACCCATAAGATCATATCCCAACCGTAGATCTTTTGACAAGATCAGGACCCTCTGACACATCTGGAAACTAGGTCCCACTGACAACAAGCCACTGTGCAAATACATGGATGAATCAAATAGCGCCAACTGTGCCTACATGTAATCTTGGACCCACAAATCTCCATATGAGAATCAACGGCTGTCACTATACCTCTGCATTAAAGGTTGAGCATATTATACTAATGGTATAATGATAGCCACAAGATCAAACCAAACTTTAACTCACCTGGATGCTAAAAAGATTGGTCCCACTGACAAGATTCCACCTCATACTATGTGGACCAATAAAAAACCTCCAAATCAGAGTACCTAGCAAGTGGACCCGCATGAGAAAATGGTTACATCATCAGGAAAGATCAACAATCAACATAAGATCTCAAGCTTCTGACAAATCTAATGAGAATTGGCACCCACCGTTAGATCTCAGATGTTGTCAGAAGGCTGGGCTTAGAAAACTATGTGAACATGCGACCAAGGAAAAGGAAACTACCACGCCAAGTCACAAATAGTTAAGAGACAAGCCACTAGGAACATGAGAATACACGACCACAAGTAATCACTAGTTCATAGAAAGTTAAGAAATGAGTGCTAGGCAACACGCAAACAAGCGACAAGCCAAGAAGGAAATGTTCACATGAAAATTAGGACTTTTAAGTGACTTGATAAAGTAACATGAAATTAGAACAAGGCCAGGGTTTAAACAAAGGGTTTTTCCATGTAACGGCTAGTTTTTTGAAAATTCAAATTAGGGCTTTTGCCAGAGACATGAAAATTGATACAGAGACTAGGGGAAAGACAATGAAGCCATGAAATTTTTTGCATGTGCTAATGGTGGCTTTGTCTAGAGATGATGGGTAACTTGTACCCATGCAAGAATTCAGGATTTTTGGGAGAGCAGACCACCCACAAGACAAAACTAGGGACCTCAAAAATTGGCAACTGAACCAGGGAAAGAGAAACACAATAGGAAAGGGAAATATTTACAGAGATCTAAAAAATTTTACAAATTTATTTGGTAGCCCCAGGCCACCAAAATAAAACTAGTGACCCTCCTGAATCAAAAATTTGATTTTCATCCACATATGTAACCAGACACCTGCAGATTTCATAACCATCCTTCTACCAACATATGTGATAATTTATGGGCTAAAGAAAAAAATTACACTAATCACTACCCATGCATTTCCAGTCATGACTACCATAATCATATTCATATTCCAAGAAGTAAGGAACATTACTCACTTCTTCCTGATGACTGGAAACAAAAAATTGATCTAGTAATGCATCAAAAAATGTGACATATTGATTATCATGCATTACCATAGAATTACCTAGCTAAGAAGGACTTGGATCCTTAGATTTGTCTTCATACACTACATCAAGTAGTGAGCAACTTGGTTCCTCCATGATATTTTCATGAATTGGATCATTACAACTGATCTGCATCATTACTTTTACCAAAAGAATTTCTATCCCAATTATTGAAGACAAAGTCCTCAACACTGTCACCATAAGTATCATATTTGGCAAAAGAAGGAAAGGTACTTGAACAAGAAACTTGTTCATCACTGCAATCTCTATGGCAGGGAAACACACTGTCATAGTCCTCAACCTCTTCTTCTGCAGAGTCACTACATGAGGGGAACTATAATATACATGGGTCCTCAAGGTCACTTTGAACACTGGCCTCATTATCAGTGTCAAAGGATAAATCAAAGGGGAGCTACAAATCAAAATCCACAACAAGTGCATACCTTTAAAATTCTTCAGCCAGAAGTGCTGAAATCTCCTCACTGCCCAATGGACTTCGGGCCATACTTTCATCTTCCTCAGCTTTACCCCTATTGCAAACATCTTCCTTGTCCAAGACAAGAATAGGGACCTCTGGCCTTAGATCATCTTGTGTGGATAAACCTATGCAGGAATCATCATCTGCATCATATTTATTTTCTTTCCACTCACACAAAACATCATCAAACCAGGACAAGAAACAAGAACTCTGATATTGAAAAGAAGAAAAATCTGTAGACAAATTGGAAATATTATCACTCTTAGATCCATCTTCAGCACTCTCATATGCATTGACCTCAAGATCAGCCTCATAATCAACACCTTCTGCATAACAAGAATCAACATCAGAACCACTGGTCTCCTCATGATCAACATAAAGAGAAGCCAATGCCCTCAACCTCCTATCCCCCATTAACTGCCAATTCTCATCCTTCAAGGACGTAACCCCAAGTGCATCTTCAAGCCCAAGGCTATCATCAATAAGTATCCAATCTCTGACACATATATAATACTCTTCCCAAAATGCATCTGACCAACTGGTTGACTCATGAAAACAAAGATCCAAGAATAAACTGATGAACTCAGGTTCTGAAAACTCAACATCATCAGGAAGCTCATTATATACATCCCAAAATCTATCATAGAAAAGAGATATGGATAGATCCTTTCTGTATCATACTTTCAATCTCATTAATGACATGCAATCCCTAAGGATGCCTTGCTCAAGGAATGCAAGCTCCTCATCAAGCTTTCCCATCAGACCTAATGCAATACTTCCATATAATTTTGCAGAGATGCAATTGAAAACTTGAAGTATGCAAACCTCTACTCACACCTTATCCTTTTCTTAGTGCTTGATCACTTAATAAGGAGACATTTCAGATCTTTGAGAAAGTACCTGAGAGTTTTGTAGCAGAAGACTATGTTGACTGGAAGGCAGGGCAGACCTAGAGCTCACCATGCATTTCCATTAGATTCTTTGCTATGCAGAGTCACCACCACCTTGAAGAGGATAATATTGTTTTTCTTTGTACCTCTTCCAATCGACCAAAACTACACAAGGGCATCATAATGTCTATCAGGAACTGCACTAATCAAACAGAGACATCAGAGCGTCCACTCAACACTTATTGAGAAGATATTAGCAAATACTTTGTTTTTTAATCTAACTCTTTGATCATTTAACCAAACTCTAGGATGATCCAGCCAAGCAAGGAAGCTTGTTGTCTTTTACTTCTTCCCCAGTGAAGTCACCATTTTTTTTGGTTATTTTTCCTTGCAGGACCAAACTTGAATCAAAAGGTGGGCTTGATCCTCAAATTAGGCACTCAAGTTTGACAAGAAAATAGAATCAATTGATGAGGATAAAGAACATCCTCCTTCTTTGAGCTCCACATCACTCGGGTGGGTATTGCCTTATCTGCACAGTCAAGACACCTTATGATAAACAATAGGCCTGCAGATAGATTATTGTGGAATGTTCTTCAAACCCCTATGGGTATCTTGTACCCCAATGAAACCAAGATCTGATGCAATAGCCCCACTTGCATAGAATGAGTCTGAAGACTAGAAACCTATGCTAACAACATGAAAGGGAAAGGGTGGAACTGAAAGTAAATGATTTAAAGAGGGGTTGAAAGGACACCTGAGATGTCCTAAGTCCCTTATAAACCAGTGCCTTGTCCAATGGACCATAGGGTCAAATACCCTATTATAATAGATAGCTATTAAATAAGAAGACAATGTACTCAATATGTTGATGCCTAACATCAATCACACACCATGACCAAACCTCACTTTAACAACCCACTTGTGTATCCAAGTATGTTATTACCCATTCAAAGGATTTTAACCCTCCCCTTAGAAGAGACCTATAAGCAGATAATACATTAACCAGCATCCACTAGAAGACAAGCATGACATATCTTTGATACCTCAGCTCATACACACATGAAAACTAATTCTAAACTAGTTATCTCTGCGAAGACAACTCCACTTGCAAACACATAGGCAATGCAAACAGAAAAATCAAACACCCTTGATGTATGATTAATGAATTTAGAATTCAAATGGAGATAGCTTAGTAACAGTAAGAATATACTAAATCCTCATACATAAGACAAATTAATTACAACATGTATTATATTCCCTCAATCAACAAAGGAAGGAAGAACACCCTATATGCAGAGAAGTAGAGAAAATCTATAGGAAAAGGACCCTTCATGGAACTGAAAAGGAACCCGTAGGAACTAGGATTTTAGAACCCTTACAAAGTCAAAACTTCAACTAGATATACTCCCTAGTCATCTTGGAATTCTCAAAGAGAATGCAACAAGCTATGAATGACTTAGGTTTAGGGTTTCAACCACCCAACCAACTAGAAATAGTCACAAAGTTATTACAGGGGAAGAAACCTAGCCAACCAGGAGAAAGAAAATCTTGGAATGATCCTCAATCATGATAAATCCTCTGTGAAGGTACTGAGAACCACAAAAATGCTCAAAATGTCAATCCTTTCAACCACCTGCAACATGGCTTGAGCACAAAACTACATGGTACAAACCTTGCAGATGAACATGACACACCCTGGACCACACTGCGATGGAAAATAGATCATCTCCCACTAGTTCCAGTTGCTTCTACATTTAATTTTAGTCCTTCTGGTCATAGGAAACCCTTCAAAAATTTGAATTTGAAAAATGATTGTCACCCCCAAGCGCCAATAGCAAATCAGCGGTCCATGTTTGAATCTGAGCCAACTTTATATCGCAACTATTCGATCCTCTCTTTCATGGTCTTTTATGATTTAACCTTATAGGAATCCTGGCTTACATTTAGCAACCATGTGACAATGCTTTTCCTTATTCACAGAATGAAACCTTAACCCATCTTTAACTCCAATGAACTAGCGACTACTGGAGAACATCTAGCCTTGGCCCTTCATCTAGCGAATAAGTGACAAAAGACTTTCTCCAATTCATGAAGAACTTTATAAAACCACCAAAAATTTTAGCGATTCCATGAATACACACTCATTGAACCACTAAAACACTTAGAGAATCACCAATTTATTCTGCGAATGAGTGAGGCCTTTGAGAATTTGTTGGGCTGCTAAACACTTTTGGCCAGACTACCAGGACCTCAGACCCCACCTAGCCTCGGCTGCAAACTTCCACATGTTACTGCATCATTCGCTATCTCCGCCTAGTCACCACTGACACATCCAAGTAAGATGCGAGATCAATGGATGGCACATGATCTCATGGGGTAGGTATATTCCTTAAGATCATGCGCCGACTGTTGGTCAAAAATCCTTCTTTGTAGGTCCCATTGACAGATCCATATCATCCTCCAGATCATTGAATAAGAACATGACACCTTAGCACTGAATCATCAGACAGTCCCACTAACACAACAAACCTTTACCCTCTATCAATTTGGTGAACATGTGACCAAAGGGATCCCTGCCCATTCGCAAGAACTTTGAGGGCACCGCTAGAAAAGGTAGCGATTCCACGAACATTATACACCAAATCGCTAAATCTTAAGAGCATCCACCAAATCATCACGTGAATCAATGAATGAAGAAAACATTATCATAACCACTTAAAAGATAGAGAAATCCACTAGGCCCACACTAGGAAAATCAACAGCTATCGCATGATCTTAAGCCTTTAACAAAACCCATAAGATCATATGCCAATTGTAGATCTTCTGATAGGATCAGGATGCTCTGACACATCCAAAAACTAGGTCCCATTGACAACAAGCCACTGTGCAAATACATGGATGAATCAAATAGTGCCAACTGTGACTACGTGTAATCTTGGACCCACAAATCTCCATATGAGAATCAATAGCTGTCGCTATACCACTATATTAAACGTTGAGCATATTATGCTAATGGTATAACAACAGCCACAAGATCAGACCAAACTTTAACCCGCCTAGATGCCAAGAAGACCGGTCCCACTGATAAGATTCCACCTCATACTATGTGGACGAATAAAAAATCTCCAAATCAGAATACCTGGCAAGTGGACCCACATGAGAAAAAGGCTACGTCATCAGGAAAGATCAATGATCAGTGTAAGATCTCAAGCTTCTGAGAAATCTCATGAGAATTAGTGCCCACCATTAGATCTTAGATGTTGTCAGAAGGTTGGGCCCAAAAAACTATGTGGACATGTGACCAAACAAAAGGAAACTGCCATGCCAAGTTGCAAATAGTTAAGAGATAAGCCGCTAGGAACATGAGAATACGCGATCGCAGGGAATTGCTAGTTCACAAAATGTTAAGAAATGACCACTAGGCAACACGCGAACAAGTGACAAGCCGAGAAGTAAATGCACACATGCAAATTAGGACTTTTAAGTGACTTGATAAAGTAACATGAAATTAGAACATGGCCAGGGTTTAAACAAAGGGTTTTTCCATGTAACAGCTAGTTTTTTGAAAATTCAAATTAGGGCTTTAACTAGAGACATGAAAATTGATACAGAGACCAGGGGAAAGACAATGAAGCCATGAAATTTTTTGCATGTGCTAACAGGTTCAAAACATCTCTGAGCAGTGGTAGAAGGGCCATTTCTCTTTGTATGGGAGGAGGTTTAAGATCACGAGTGAGGTCATTGCTACTATTACTGGTATTTCACATACTTGGTTGACTCTCTATCGTGACATGAATATTTTGGATGGGGCTATGAGAAATTTCCCTAGGGATCATGAAGAATGTGAGCTATTAGGTAAGCTAGTTTCTAGGTACTTCGACATCAAAAACATCAAAGAGTTATGGAAGTTGGTTTTCATCATCATCATGGAGTATGTTATGGTTGATAAAATGTTTACGCGAGCCCACACTTACAACTTTGTTCTTGTAAATCACTTCAGGCACAATAACATGATTTCTCCACCCTACTACCTTTATTGCTCCTTAACAGACAACCTCAACAAACAAATGAACAAAGTTAATTCCCCTTTTCTTTACAGTGGTTTTATTCTTCTTATCTATGAGAACCATAAAATTTTTGGTGATGAAAAAAAATAAAATCAAGAAGTTTCTTTTTTTGTTAGTTATTGGGAAATGAAAGTTTCCTAGTGGGGAAGGGGAAAGCTTGAGTCATTCTGACCAAATTCTGGCAAAAAATGTGAAAATTGATAAGGAAATTGAGAGGGATGATGCTAAGGGCATGGATACTAGTGAGGAAGGAGATGAAAGTAGGGATGATGTTGGAGAAAGGTTTGGAGAGGAAAAGGGTGAAATCTCAGAGTAGGAGAAGGATGAGGAGCTTGGTGATGATTAGGAGAAGTTGGGTGTTGACATGGGTTAAGATATGGCATATGGTGAAGGAACTAAGAAGGAATTTGGTATCCATGTGAGTCTTAGTGGTGATAAGCTGGAGAATGTTAAAAATAGGGAGAATAGCATCGAGCATGGATCACTTAATCTCTTTAAAAAGGGTGAGGATCAGAAAAAGAAAGCCTTGGAACTACATGAGGATAAGGATTCTCCGTCCCATCTTGTTTTCAACAATTTGGGTGAAGAGTTTTACAATGAACCTATGGTTAGCTATGAGGACTCTACAAAGCCTAAGAACCTATCATTGTGGAAGGGTTCCCCTACCTCAGTTGATCTTAATGTGGAGTACCTTGATACTTTTGATGACTCTAAAATCCATTTGGCTATTTCTATTTCTAAAGACACTCTGAAGTATGATAGATGGGTCTTCCAACAAATTAAGAGTTTGGTGGTAACGAAAAAGACTTTGAAAGAAAGGATTAAAAAGATGGATGATGAGGGAAACAATAGAATGGGTAGATTAGTCAATTTGGACAAAAAAGGCAATAAAAGTACAAATATATTTTCCCCATAGTATCCATATCCATCCTACCATTGGTGTGTACAATACCTCTTTATTACAAGTTTCAAGTAAAGTAAAATATCTTTATAAATATATATTTGAAGTTAAATTTAGTATCATCGATACTATAGTATTCCTTCAAGAAGACATTGTTAAACTTTTGGGCCTTTTTGTCCTTTCCCCTCATTAAAATTCAATCTCTTAGGTCCAAATCTTGGAGAGAAATGGTGGATGGTATCTTTGTCGTAATGGTTTCCTTAAATTAATATAGATGGTCCCTCTCACATTAACCTTTGAATTCTTAGGCTTAGAAGAAATTTTAGGATGTGATAATAATGTTTTTTTTCATTTCTTTTATTTTACAAATATGCAATAATATTTTAATAATATCAAAGCTTCCTAATGTTCTTGGTATCCGAGAGGTTATCGAATTTATTAATAGTTTTTATTTGGATAGTAGATACGGCTGATGGAAAATGTGTGAAGAGGAGGAGGCATGGTCATTGAAGTGGTGAACCAATATCCTTCACTCACGATGGTCACACAAGACTTCTGATCAAAGAGATTCCATCTTTGACTACGAAGAAGACAATTCAGATTTTATTGTTGTAGAGAAAATGATAGAGTGGATGTGTTAAAGTTTTTGTTTGGGTATGGAATGAGTAAATATCTATTTTTTTATATTATTTGTTATTTGTTGGAAATATATATGCTAAAGTATCATGTGGAAAAGATAGATTGCATCAAAATACTTTTAATAGTTACAAAATTGAATTTCTATATAGTCATTACCACTTTAAAATATTCCTTTATGAATTTGAAGAACAAGATTACATTTTTATATTATTGGGAATAATGAAACATAAGTATGAGAATATTTAGTGCTTTACAAAAATTTGATGGGTGTAATCATTTTGGAGCATTATTAATGATTAATTCTCTTGTCACTCTCAATAGTGAAGTTTAAGTGGAGTATATACTATAGAAATATTAGCTACAATATCAGTTGTTGGTTTTTCTAAGCTTGTTCTTGTAAACCCCTATATTGGCCTCATGCTAGGAAATTTTATGGACAAAGTGGATTTCAATCTATAGTCACTATAATGGAAGGGGCTTCAAGGATGTATGTGCTAAGGTTTCCATGGGCACAACAGATAAGCTTGTGGACTACCCATTTACTCAACGAGTTTTATTGAATTTGGAGGAAAAGCATATCCCATACAATATGACTTAGAGATCTCCCCTATTACGGTGGTTTGAGAGTGGTGTGGCCTTTGGTGCCTTCTCTAGGACCAAATTGTCTAGCAAGAGTTCTCTACACCTTTAAAAGATCCTACAACTTTCACAACTCATTACTCTCCTAGAAGACCCTTGTCTTCCTTGGTAGAAATTGCCTTCTATTCTAGATTTGCATCAAATAGGAACCTAGGGATTAGAGAATGGGATGGAAGGTTCCATTCTCACTATATGTCTCTTATGGGAGTGATTTTCAAACCCTTTAAATGCGTAGGACTTTTTGACAAGTCTGGTTTTTATGCATTCTAGGCTTGTAGCCTATGAGCGAGGTTCTAGGGACTTAGATCCAGATTCTTACAAAGAGACTACAAATAAAAAGAATATTTTGACACCCTTTATTAAGTTATGTCAAACATCTAGATCAGGAGATCCCAACCAGTATGGACACTATCTAACAATTCCCAATCCACTAGTCCTAATAGGGCTAATTGGCTTGGTTATTTAAGGAAGTGTTGACCAATCAATTGTCCAAAGAAAATCACTAATTGGAATGGTGTTAAGGATCCCAAAGAGATAAAAATTCATCATTATATTTAATTCATCCTTCCCTGAAGTGCCACTGTCACTTCATTCTTTCATATTCAGAACCAAGCACATAGAGATGCTTGGCCTAAGGTCCGCAAACAAACCTCACAAAACAATCACCCTTTTCCTATGTTCTTGAGATCTAAATTACATTGACCCTACTTGCATTTCTCCACTTTGCATGGGAATCCCATAGAGGAAAAGCATGTTAGGGCATTGTTTGTTGAAACCTTGATTTAGGAGAGTTTCCTGAAAAACCCAGTACAAAAATTCTTATATCCTTTGACTCTGATCTTTAAACTTAGTCAATCCAAGTGCATTGGAGTCTTAGTTCATGTTATACACTAGGCTTATCAATATTCTTCTTTAAAATTCCTTACCAATTATCTATACGCACATCGTTTACAGTCCTGAATTTAGGAAAAATAAGGAATTTTTTATTGATTCAAATGAAAATTACATAAGTGTGTCTTCCACCTAGCTAAAATGGATATTTGAAACTAATCCAACTATTTTTCAAAGGTTGTGACCATTGGAAGGTATTTACAAATTTCTAGCAACTTTTTGGAAAAGTTGTCAAGGAACATTTCTTGCATTTTGTAACTTTTTACAAAATGTTGCATTCTTGCTCCTAATGAGCCTATAGGGCATAAGCCTTGGATCCTAAGGATCCAAAAAATAATTATATTATTAAAATTACCTAGAAAGACACCTAAGATATCCTAAATACATAAATGTGTATTTGGACCATAGTCAAAACTCATTGTTTATAACCACACCAAGGGTGACTAGGCCTTACAATTGGCTTATTAGCTAAATATATGATGTTTTCTTCAACCCTTATGCATGAAGGCCCTTGGGTACATCCTTCGAGGCTCATGATGAAGATCTTTTCATTGAATAATGTAGGGAGGTGCCCCTGCACCGTACTCCCTTGTTTTGAAAACTCAAGTTCCAGTTGAGAGAAATTATTGAAGAGATGTTCCATGTTTTTTAATACATTCTTCATTCATCCATGTGGCATCAATATCAGGTAGCCCCTTCCATTTAACCAAGTAATTAGTATATGTATTCTTCCTAGTCCATTTGACAACCTTGGAGTCAAGAATATTTTCCAATTGTAATGGTTGGCTTGGTGGCAAGTCATTTATCCACTCTACCTGTGTATCTTCACTATCCTGTAAAGAGTTATTAGACCTTGCATCACCATTACAAGGAGTGAGATCAAAAACATTAAAAATAGGAGAAATAGAAATGGTGGGGAGTAAGGAAATTTCATAAGCATTGTCTCCAAACTTGTGGATTATTTGACAGGGACCAATCTTTCACATCTACAGTTTGGTGTGCCCCCTAGATAGCCTTGCCTTGTTCAAATATGCCCACACTTGATCTCATTCTTTGAAAGTCATATATCTCTTATTTTTATTTGCCTGTTCCTTGTACATTGCTGTGTTCTAATTCAATGTATCTCTAACTTGATCATGAATATGTTTGATCCATGCAGACAACTCTTCACCCTTTGCACTGACTTTGAAGTCAGTCAGTAACTCTCTCAACTCTTTGACTCCTCTTGGATGTATTCCATAGTTTACTTGGAATGGTGTCTTCCCTATTGACCTATTTACTGAATCATTGAAAGAAATTTTTTCTTGAGGAAGGATAGCATCCCAAGTCTGTCTATATTTTTTTGTTAGACACCTTAGAGGGTTTCCTAATGACCTATTTACAACTTCTATCTACCCATCTATTTTTGGATGGTATGTAGAACTGGATGAAAAATTTGTCCCCAAGTTTTTCAAAAGGGCTCTCCAAAAATGCCCTTGGAATTTCACATCTTTGTTCGAGATAATGGATGTTGGAAATCCATGAATCCTAACCACCTCCTTAAAGAACAAGTTAGCAATATGAGATGCATCATTAGAAACCTTACAAGGAATAAAGTGTGCCATTTTGCTCAATTTGTCAGCTATAACAAAGATGCTATCAAATCCCTATTTAGTTCTAGTAAGTCCTAAGATAAAATCCATACTCACACTATCCCATGGCTTCATTGGAATTGGGAGTGGTTGATAAAGACCTTGATTGAACCTGACTCCTTTAGCTCTTTGACAAATTGTGCATGTTTCAACAAAGTTTCTAACATCAATGGAAAGTTTTGGCCAATGATAATTTCTCCTTATGAGTTCAAGTTTCTTATCAATCCCAAAATGACCCGCTAATGTACCACAATATTTTTCTTTTATCAGATTTTCCCTCATGGAGAATTTAGGAATACATATTTGACCCCCTTTGAACAAAAGACCACTCTACAGTAAATATTCTGAATAATGGTATTATATGCATCTGAAATAGTAGAGAAAACCTTGTAAATATCACTAAATTCTGAATCATCCTTGTATAGGTACTTGAGGGCATCAATTCCCATGATTTGGACCTACACTTCTTCAAACAAAATAACTCTTCTAGTGAGAGCATATACAACTTTGTTTGAGGTTCCCTTCTTGTGCTTTATAGAAAATGTGAATGCTTGGAGTTGTTCAACCCATTTCATGTGCCTACATCTTAAATTGTCTTGATTGTTAAGAAAAATTAATGCATGATTATCTGTAAAGATAATAAATTCCTTAGGAAGAAAATAATGCCTCCATTTCTTGAGGGCTTGAACCATAGCATAAAGTTCTAGGTCATAAGTACTATACTTTCTCTTTTCTTCAATTAGTTTTTCTCAAAAGAAAGCCATTGGCCTTCAGTCCTGGTTGAGGATTGCACCTATGGCTAGATTACTAGCATTTGTCTCCACTAGGAATAGCTTGTTGAAGGTAGGTAGTACCAAAATGGGATATTGTGCTACTATTCCCTTTAAGTATTCAAAAGCCTCATTTTTTTGGGTTTTCCATTGGAATTTTTTTTTTCTACCACCCTTGATGGTATCAAGTAAAGGTGCAAAAATGTGACTAAATTTTTTGATAAACTTCATATAAAAGGTAACCAATCCATGAAATCTCCTGACTTCTCTTGGAGTCTTTGGTGTTGGCTAACTAAGTATTGCCTCTACATTTTTAGGATCTATTTTTAATGTGCCCTTTGAGATATCAAACCTAAGAAATATCATTTCTTGTTGTATGAATGTACACTTTTCCATATTTATAGATAACTTGTTCTCATGTAGCCTCTAGAGAACTTGTTCCAAGTGTCTCATATACTCTCCTATAGTCCCACTAAAGATTATGATGTCATCTAAATGAACCACCACAAACTTGCCTATAAAATCATGAAGAACTTCATTCATTAGTCTCATGAAGGTGGTAGGAGCATTGCTAAGGAAAAATGGCATCACAAGCCATACATATAACCCCTTAGTGGTTTTAAATGCACTCTTCCACTCATCTCCTAGGCTTATTCTTATCTGATGGTAACTAGATTTAAGGTCAATATTAGAGAAATAACATGCTCCTCCAAGTTGGTCTAGTAGATCCTCAATTCTAGGTATTGAGAATCTATATTTGATTGTTATCTTGTTAATTTCCCTAGAGTCAGTGCATAGTCTCCATTTTCCATCCTTTTTAGGGGCCAAAATACTTGGGACTGCACAAGGGCTAAGACTCTTTTGTATGAGTCCTTTAATCAATAATTCACTAACTTGTTTAGTTACCTCTACATTCTGATCAAGGGTGAACTTATATGCTTCCTTGCTGGGTAGGGAAGCACCAGGAATAAAGTCTATTAGGTGAAAAATGTCTCTCAGAGGTGATAGTTCATCAGGTATGTCTCCTACAAAAATACCTTTATATTTTTGTAGTAGACTATCAACTTCCTATGGTACTTCTCTATGTACTATTTTCTCCTTAGGTTTGAGGACTAAAGCATATCCTACCTCTGAATCTTGTATAGTATTGATCATTTCTTTTTCTCCTACAATCATAACCAACTCTTCCTTTGGCTTTTCTTATTGAGGATCAGGGAGAGGGAGAAGATTGTATTTATGACCATTCTGAATGATTTGGTATTTGTTTGTGACTCTGTCATGCTTGGCATGTAGATCATATAGCCATGGATGCCCTAACAAAAGGTAATAGACATCCATATCTACAATGTCATAAAGGACTCTATCCTTATAGTCTTTGATGGAAAATAATACCCAAGCTTGTTCATTTATGAGGTTATGTTGTCCCTTAGTTAACCAGGATACATGGGAGGGATTTGGGTGGGGTACTTTCTCCAATTTTAATTTATCTACCATCTCTCTAGATACAATATTTTTAGTAGAACCACAATCAATTACTAACTTGCATACCTTTTCATGGCTTTTTTATTTGGTCCTGAAAAGATTCTTCCTTTGAGGAGGATCCATTGGTACGGGTACTTGGATTAAGGTCATCTTCATCATGAGGGATACACCTTCTCTTGAATAGTCTCTTATACTATCAGCATCATCTTATTGCACTAGGTTGGTTCTTCTTTCCCCTTGGTTATTTTGCTTGTCTCTCTCTAGACACCTATTGGTGTAGTGACTTGTCTGATTATAGTTATAGCACCTAATCTTCCCATTGTTTCTTCCTTCATTTCTACCTCATCCATTTCCTCTTCTTCCTTGATATCCACCTCTTGAACTACTTTCTCCTTGGGTGTTCTACTTATTGGATTCTCCTTGTGGTCTATTATTTTGTATTCCTCTTCTTCAAAATTTTCCTCTTCCTCTATTATCCTTTCCTTTTCCTCTACCACTTTGTTCATTTCTCCTTTTGAGATTTTCCTAAATTGAGACCCTTAGGCCTTGCATATACTGAGAAAACTTCACACATTCTAGCTCAACAAGCTTGGATTTCACTACCAATCTCTAAAATTCTTTTGTATAGCTAGAAATATCCATCTCTTTCTATCTTAGACTCATCCTTCTTTTATGAAGTTGGAATTCATAATCTTTAGGGACATAGGTTTCCCTAAGTAGGGCTGCCATCTTCTTCCAAGTGGTGACTAGATTCTTTCCATTCTTCAACCTATCATCTTGAGTGAAGTTCCACCATGTGAGTGTAGAGCCTTTGATCTTAGACTTACAAATCTTCACCCTCTGATTCTCAGGGATGTATTCACAATCAAAGAAACTATTTAGGGCTACCTAATCCATTGCAGCATCTAGGTCCATCTTCCCATTTTATGTAGGCAACTCAAGCTTGATGTCCATGGTTTCAATCTACATAGACTTTAGAGACTTCATAAGTAGCCTCTGGTTTGCAGGAGATTCCTCTTCTTCCTGTTCAAGGGGTTCTTCTTCACTCCCTTCTTTGACATCATTAAAGTTTCCACTACTTCTCTTCTGAAGCTCTTCCCTAAGCTTGTCTATTTCCTACCTCATCTGTTGCATTTCACTATCTCTTTGTTCATCATTCTTTGTCCTTTTCTCTCTAAGGTATCTTACTATCTTTGCATTGGTCATCCTTGTTGACAAGCCTCCTTCATCTTCTCCTTACATGGTGTTGGTATATTTTTACCCTAAGGATATTAGGTGCTCTGATACCACTTGATGCATAACTCTCCCCTCTTAAGGTGGTTTGAGAGTGGTGTGGGCTTTAGTTCCCTCTCTAGGACCAAATTGTCTAGAAAGAGTGCTCTACACCTTTAAAAGATCCTACAACTTTCACAACTCACTACTCTCCTAGAAGACCCTTGTCTTCCTTGGTAGAAAATGTCTTCTATTCTAGATTTGTATCAAATAGGAACCTATGGATTAGAGAAGGGAATGGAAGGTTCCATTCTCACTATATGTCTCTTATGGGAGTGATTTTCAAACCCTTTAAATGCATAGGTCTTTTTGACAACTCTAGATTTTTTGCCTTCTAGGCTTATAGCCTATGAGCGAGGTTCTAGGGACTTAGATCCAGATTCTTACAAAGAGACTACCAAAAAAATTGTACATTTGGACACCCTTTATTGATTTATGTCAAACCTATAGATTATGAGATCGCAACCAGTATGGACACTACCTAACAGTTCCTGATCTACTACTCCTAATAAGGCTAATTGGCTTGGTTATTTAAGGAAGTGTTCACAAGCCAATTGTCCAAAGAAAATCACTAATTAGAATTTTTTTAAGGATCCCAAAGAGACAATAATTCATCATCAAATTTATTTCATCCATCCCTAAAGTGCCATTATCACTTTATTCTTTCATATTCTGGATCAAGCGCATAGAGATGCTTGGCCTAAGGTCTGCAAACAAACCTCACAAAAAAAATCCTCCTTTTCCTACACTCTTGAGGATCTAAATTAAATTTATCCTACTTTAATTTCCCCACTTCTTATGGGAATCCTATGGAGGAAAAGCAAGTTAGGGCATTATTTGTTGAAACCTTGATTAAGGAGAGTTTCCTGAAAACCCGATACCAAAATTATTATATCCTTTGACTCTGATCTCTAAAATCACTCAATCCAAGTGCATTGGAGTCTTAGTTCATGTTAGACACCAGGCCTATCAATATAATTCTTTTCAATTCTGTATGAATCCATATGCGCACCGTTTACAGTCCTGAATTTAGGAAAACTAAGGAATTTTTTATTGATTTGAATGCAAATTACATAAGTGTGTCTTCCACCAATCTAAAAGGGATATTTGAAGACCTTTCCCAATGAATCCAACCATTTTTCAAAGTTTGTGACCATGGGAGGTTTTTACAAATTGCTGGTGACTTTTTGGAAAAGTTATCGAGCAACATTTCTTGTATTTTGCAACTTTTTACAAAATGTTGCCTTCTTGCTCCTAATGAGCCTATAAGGTGTAAGACTTGGATCCTAAGGATCCCAAAAATTATTAAATCATTAAAATACCTTGGAAAGACACCTAAGATATCCTAAATACCTAAATGTGCCTTTGGACCATAGTCAAAACCCATGGTTTATAACCACAGCAAGGGTGACTACACCTTACAATTGGCTTATTAGCTAAATCTATAATGTTGTCTTCAACCCTTAGGCATGAAGGCCCTTGGTTACATCCTTGGAGGCTCATTATGAAGATATTTTCATTGAGGAATGTAGGGATGTACCCCTACACCAAAATACAAAGTTGCTAAACCTCAGTGATAAGCCATATTTTTTTATACAAATTAATCTGGAAGAAAAATTCCATATCGTGAATATTGATAACAAGTGGATTCTAGATTATGATGTTATAATTGAGATATTGGAGGAGAAATATCTCAATCCATTTTTAGTAACACCACCTCACAAGGATGGGTCAAATATTTTCTCTACATTCATTAGCTTCTTCAAAAGTCATGATCCTAATTATGGTACAAAATTCACATTTTCGTATGAGTTATGTGTCTTGGATGAACATATAAAAGTTAATAACATGTTATACCTCTTTACAGATTTTAATTTCAGAAGCTTATTCTATCATAAAGTGTAAAGAGACATTAAGAAGATAAAGTGAGAGAATGTTCTACAAGAGGCTGGAGGAAAAAAAGGCAGGAGGTTTTCTGTCATCTCAAGCTAGCTTCTCTCTTAGGGCTGATTCATTGTATGACAAGTAACCTATTTGTGTCCCTAAAAAGTCAGGGATTGGTAGATTTTTCCCTAGAGAAAAGAGGGGACTTGATATATTTGTGTCCCTAAAGAGAAAAGGGGGCTTTGCATCATAATTATCCCTCTAAGGAGCAAGGAGGGAAATATGTGAATCTAATTTTTTGAGCACTTGAGGAGGCGTTAGACACACTCATAGGATATGTGGACTTTCAGAGGAAAGATGTCTCATGTGAAGGTAGGTTGGTGTTGATTTGTGGAATAGAGAAGGTATGTTTCCATAGAACTTGAGGAGGCATTAGACACACTCAAAGGAGATGTGGACTTTTAGAGGAAAGGTTTCTCATGTGCAACACTTGAGGAGGCATTAGAAAACCTTGTAGGAGATGTGAAATTTTAGAGAAAATATATCTCATTATGCATGGGAATTGAGAGCATTCATGTTGTACAAATGGTTTTTGGCTCTATGGTTAGAAGATCCACTGATGTAGAAAGTTTGGTGTCTCTTGGATAAGAAAGGAAGTCAAGAGATCCACTATTATAGTCAGTTTGGTATTTCTTGAGTGAACAAGGAGGATTAGTGAAGATACTTCATCAAAGTATCTAGAAGTGTTGGGTTCAAAACCCTTGTAATGTTCCACTCTTGTTCTAATTAATGTAATAAGGAGGGGGATGTTGGCATATTACATTAAAATAGGTTAGTTTGTCATTTAGATTAATAAATATATGTTAGTTTATAATTGTTAGTTGGGAAATTACATTCTTGTAGGTGGTTATTGATAGGAAAATAAGGATTTATAAATTGTTGGAGATATCAATGTAAATCATCCAAGTGAATCTCATTTGAATTATATTAATAATAATTTTCTATTTAGTGTTTGATCTAGAACAAATTCAACATTTGATCCCTGAAAATTGGGAACGACACAATATAATATCATGTTGCATATATTAATAGTTAAGAGTGTGATTCACCTTGCATATAATTCTTCCTTTCACTCTAAGACCAAACATATCTAGCTTTAGTATCATTTTATACACTCAATTTTAGAGGATGCACAGTTGCAACTAGAGAAGATAGATACTAGAAAGAATACTGGTGATATGTTGACCAAGGCAATAACATAAGAGAAAATGACTTCCTAAAGATCTTCTATTGGTCTTCAAGCTTGATCATAGCGAAAATGAGAAATAGTCAACTCAAGGTGTGTCAATCTAGTGGGAGCTTCAAGGGTAGTGGTGTTGGTATAGGATATGTTTCCAAGTGGGAGATTGTTTGGTATTGAACTTGATTAGTTTCCAAGTAGGATATTTTTGGTTTGTGGTGATAGATTAGGCAAGTACTCTACACTTTCCATGTATCCTCACTGAGGTTTAGGGGTTCGAGGGCACAGGCCAGGTAAGGATTCTTTTTTTGGTTAACTCATCAAGCATTTTTTGGTTAATTTGTTTAAAAGGTCTTTAAAAATTTGATATTACTAAACCACTTAAAAGGCCTATAAGTAAGTGGGAATGTAATGTGAAATTATCATATTGTAATTTTCTCTTCACTAGATAATAAAATTAGTGGATTATAGTTTCTTTGGTGGATTTAGCTCATATTGGGTGAACCACATTAAATCTTTGTGTTATGTTTTTTTCTATCTTGTCTATTTTTGCATTATCTTAATATTATGTAATTATAATATCTATCTAAAACCTAATAGTTGACACTCATATATGTTTGAACATGATTGAAATAAAATGAAAAATTATAAAGGGTCATAATTTAAACATACATACATAGAAGGGAGATAGTTTCTTAAAGTTTTAAGTGCTTAAAATATATTTTAAACCAAGAACACACACACACACACACACACACAGAGAATTTCATGTCAAAAATTACACTTGTAGAGATTTTTTCATGATGCAATTTAATTTGTACAAAATTGAGAAACATATGATTATAAATATTAATGTGACAATACATTTTTATATTATGAGAAATGCTAAATTTTTCAACATCATCAATTTTTCTTTACATGATATTATAGATATAGCATTTTATAAAACAATTTATGATTATTATTTTAATATTTAACATTATTATCTTAGGAGAAACTTATCAGCTCTATCTCCTTTGTTATGAATGAGGAAAATAAAAAAACCCTATTTGTTGTTCCTTCTAACAAGGAAATTTGGAATGTAGTTTTTTCTTTTGAGGGAGAAAAGGCCCTTGGCCTTGACAGGTTTCCAATGTTCTTTTTTAAGAATTTTTGGCCCATAGTGGAAAAGGCCATATGTGATGTTGTTAAAGAATTATTTCACTCCAGTAATCTTTTCAAGGAGATTAATGCTACCTTTGTTGTTCTCATTCCAAAAGTTCATGGGACTAACTCTTTGGATAAATTTAGACCTATCAATCTCTACAACTCCTTTTATAAAATTATTTTGAACGTCCTCACTTCTAGGATGCTGGTTATTCTTCCCAAGATTATATTTCCTTAGAAAAATGGTTTTGTCCTTGGTAGACAGATTCTTGATTCTATTATAGAGATCCATGAGAACATTCACTCATTGGCTATGGCCAAAAGATAGGGATTTATTTTTAAACTTGACCTATGCAAGGATTATGACAGGGTGGATTAGGGGTTTCTGAGGGAGATTATTAAGGCCTTTGGTTTTTGTGACAAGGTTATTCAACTTTGCAGTTAGCTCTTTGGTTCTATGTCATTGATTTTGATTGTTAATAGCTCCCCCTCACATTTATTTAAATCATCGAGAGGTCTAAGCTAAGGGGATCCTATTTATCCTATTATTTTCACTATTCTGGTAGAGGGGTTGGACAGGTTTATTAAGAAATTTATGGAGGAAGGTAAACTTTAGGGCCTAAGACCAACTTCTAATGATCTTATTTATTCTCATGAGCAGTTCATGGATGACACCATAACCATGGTAGAAGCTTTGGTCAAAGAAGCCAGAGCAATGAAATTGATCCTCAATACTTATGAGACTGCTACATGTCAAAAGATCAAATAGGCCAAAATTTCTTTGTTCTTCATTAAAACTCTAGAGGAGAGGCAATCTAAAATTGCTAAAATTATTGGGCGTGGTAAAGAGGATTTCCCTTCTACTTACCTAGGTCTTCCTCTTGGTCTAAAAGCTTCTGAATCTTTATGGAATCACCTGTTGGACATATTCAATAAGAATCTTGTTGGGTGGAAAGGGGATTTTCTTAGCCAAGAGGGGAAGGTACTCTTACTAAAATCCTCTTTATAAAGCCTTCCTATTTATGCCCCTAGTTTGTTCAGAATTCCTTCTAAGTTTATTGAATCTCTTGAGAAAATCCAAAAGAACTTTCTTTGGTTGGGTGTTGAGGAAAGGAAATGTATCCCCATCATTATTTGGGATAAGGTTTATAGGCCCAAATGGTCGGTAGGATTGGGTATTAGATCTATTAAAGTTATCAATAAGGCTCTTCTGGCCAAATAGATTTCGAGTGTTTTTTGAGAAGATAGGGAGTGGAGTCAAATTTGGAAGAAAAAATGTTTATACTCTCAGCCTTCTGAAGAGGAATTTTTGGACCCTTTATTTTATATGGAGGGATCTTACATTTGGATTTCTACCCAATTCTCTAAAGATTGGGTTTCTTCAGGAAAAAGATGGAAACTAGGTGATGGCAAGAAGATTAGATTCTGGGAAGATAGATGGTTTCTAGATATTCCTCTATCCAAGCACTCATCTTTTAAGGTGTTGAAATATCATTGCACCAATTCCTTTTTTGTATAGGTGTTTGAGTATTGGAAGGATTCTGAATGGGTCTTGCTTTCTAGTTTGGAAGCTCCTTTAATGTCTATTGATATCCTTTTGTCTTCTATGGCTATATATCCTAATTCTAAGAATTCCCTTGTGTGGGGTGATAACCCTAGTTGAATGTTCTTTGTATCCTCTACCATTTCTTTACACTTCACTAATGGACAATGACCTTTTTGGGCTAAGGCTTGGCTAAAGTGGTGTATTCTTAAAGTTAATATTTTTTACTGGCTTGTTGTTCAAAAAATGTTCTCATGATGGACAACCTTCATAGAAGGGGGTTCTCTTTCTGATGTAGGGGCATTCTAGGGTACTCGGTGAATCTTGATGGTTGTGTGTTGTTTTGATTCTATGTTACTCAGTTGTAGCTTTAACTGATAGTCTTAGTTATTGACAGAAGCTCGGTCACTGAATGAACTCGGTGAAACCTCTTGAGCTCGATGGAAATTGTACTTGGTGATGCCTATGGTGCTCAATCGACATGATTTCTGGGTGATGTGTGTGTTGCTTGGTGTTTCTTGGTGTGCTCGGTTGTTTCTCTAGTGCTCAGTAGTTTTGGTTTACTGACTGGAGTTCTTGGAGATTTGGTTGGCCAACTTGGTGCATTTATTGTTTGTAGCTTCTAATGTATTCTCTTATGTAGATCTTGAGGCCAACATGGATAATTAATTATTTGTAAGGATATTCAAGAGCTGACTGTTGTTGCATTTAATATTAGTTTGTAGTAGAAGTTGACTTGGCTTAGGAGTTAATTATTTCTTGCAGCCGACTTGTGGTTGAGGACATGTATTTAAGGAGTGTTTGGGTAGATGTTTAGGAGTTAGTAGATTGGTAGAGAGAGAAGGGCACACTTAGATCCTACGAGATCTTGAAGATCAAATTGTTTATCTAATAGTTTTTAATAGTAGAGCTAGTGGTTTGCATGCTTGGAGACAAGGAGATTGTTTGGAGGCTTGCGAGCTCAAGTTTAGATCTGCCTTAGTGTTTCCATCAGTTGCTGATTGTTTCAGAGCTGGACTAGCTGAAAGATTACATAAATACTTTCATTGTATTTTTCTTTAACCTGAAAGGCCTTATAGTCAAGCATGTTAATGAAAATTCAGTTAAAAACATTGTCTTGTTGTGTTTTTCCGCATTTTGGTATTTGGTTGCTTGTTTCGACTGTCCTTAATTGGATCATCCTTACCTCTCCTACGTCAAGTGGTATCAGAGCTTGAAGATATTGAGTGTGTAAACTGGTCTCTGAGTTGAGGATGTTTGCACCAGGACCTAGTTGGTGATTTATTTCTCTGGGTTTTCAAAAATCTTGAAGGATGCCTCCGAGAAGATTGGACCCTAGAGTGATTACAGATATATGTGATGTTGTGGACTCGCAAATTACATAGAAGGTTAAAGTTGATTTCAGATTTGAGATGGAATTGATAAAGAATGACATGATCACTGAGATCATGAGGGCTATGGCTGGTGTACCTTGGAATCTTTTTATTGAAGATGATTATGAGGAAGCTTCTAAAGACTTTGTAGTGACTAGATCTAGTGGACATGACCAAAGAGATAGATCTAGTAAAGACAAAACTAGTCGGTTGCATAGATCTAGAGCTCTGTTAAGTACTAGTTACCGAATGGAAGTTTATACTTTCTCCGGTACTTTTAGACCTGAGGATTTGATTGATTGGATTGGTGAATTAGAAGATTACTTTGAGCTAGAAAAAATTGAAGATCCTCTTAGAGTAAGGTTGGCACAGACTAAGTTGAAAGGACATGCTTCTCTTTGGTGGAAAGAATTTTAAAGAGATAGAAAAGATAAAGGTGAAACGAATATCAATCGGTGGAGGTTGATGGTGACTAAATTGAAAGCTAAGTTAATACATGCCGACTATGAGCTTGACTTGTTTAGAAGTTGCAGAATATGAAGTAAAAATATTTGACTGTGGAGGACTATACTAAAGAGTTCTATAAGTTGACTATTTTGTCTAGACACAGAGATCTTGGTAAAGAAAAGGTAGCTCGGTATGTAAATGGTTTGAGATTCAATATTCAGGATGAGCTTGGTATGCTTAAGATTGATTCAATTGAACACTAGTAAATTTTAGCTTATTTTTTGATGAGGATTAGTCAATTTTTAGATGACAATTGGTTGACCAAATGACCATAATTGTTGTCAAATTTTTTTCATCAGTTATTCAACATATTATGTTAGCGTCAAAATGTAGATCTCTATAGTTTTGATTGACTATCAGTGACCCACACTTAGTCATAGATCTAGGCAATGATGGTCGGTCATCACTGCGACTGAGTCATTATGTAAAGGCCGAGCTATGCAATGTTTACTTACCAAGCAGTAGTACTGCCAAGTAAACTTATGGTCACTATGTATTTTTTTGTAGTATACCGAGTCTAGTATTTCTCAGTCCTATATGCAATGATTATCGAGTGCCAGAGTTATCAACATATGCCGAGTACAGTGAATGCTGAGTATAAGAAACTACATTTGCCGAGTTAGACAGAGAATGACATAAGAGTTTGTTTTGGCATAGTGATCGAGGTAAATAGTTTTGGCTGACATCCATGTTTTGCATTTTTTTTTTTGACTTAATTATAGAGGTAATTACGCATCTACTTAGTGATCATTGATCCCTATGCAATACCTAGAGCCAATAAAAAATTAGTAAGACTTAAGTAGCAAAAGGAATTAATCTAAACCATAGATCTTTAATCAGTAAGATGTTTTTTTGATTATATAAGGACAAGATCTAAACCCTAAAACATAGTAGCAAGGGATAGGGAATGTGAAGGGAATAAGCAGATAAGTATGATTCAGTGAAGAGAATTATTCAAAGATAGAGTTCAGTGATAGAGCTAAGCAGTGAAGGCACATAAAGGAGATAAATCTGATAGATGAGATCAATATTATATAGTAAAGAGAAGATATGTTATCTGCATATAGTGAAAACCTAAAGATCGGGTATTGAGACATTCTAGCTAGTGTATTAGGGTAAATCTCTTAACCGAGTGCTTACCTTTTTGTAAGTTTCAAATCCTTTTACAAGGTAGACTATATAAGTCTTTTTTATTTTAACAAGGAAGACCCCTCACAAGGTTTATCAAGTTTTGATCAAATTTTGTAAGCCCTAATAGGAAAATTAATTACTGCAGTAGTGAAGATTTGTGGGTGTCATCCCCACCCCAATTTTACCTTTCAAGGGTTTCTAGGTAACCAAAATCTTTGTGTTATGCATGCTTTCATGGATGATGTTTAGTTTGTTAGTTATCTGATTATGATCAAGTATTGTTAATGCTATGCAAAACTTTTATTATGAGAATGGTTTAGTAGGTGATATCTGATTCACCCCCCCCCCCTCTCAATATCACATTTCCCAATTATATTTCCAATAATTGGTATCAGAGTTGCAAGGTTTCTCATAGAAAGTCTAACCACTTGAAGAAAAAGATCTTGAGATGGAAGTCTATAAGTTGGGAAAGGTCATAGAGAATAAAAAAATTGATGTATAGCTGGCATTACAACAACTGGTAGCAGCCAAAAGAAAATTGATGAAATCCTTGAGCAAAAGGAGAGAAATTGCTATTCAACAAAATGAATCACAATATCAAGAAGAAGATACCACTGGATTATTTGATAATGGAAACTCTGCTGAAAGTGACAAAGCCATAAAAGAGCTACTAGAGAGGAATACCATACTGAATGATGACATTAGGAATCTATAGAGAGAATAAGAGATTCAATTTGTCAGACTTTGTGAAGTAGTTGAATAGAAAAAGAAAGCTCAAGATGATAAGAAAATGGTTGAAGAAGATAAAAGACAAATTGCAATAATATTGTATGAAAGGAAAAGTGACATGCAAAGGTTGACTAATAATCAACTAGACATGGTAAATCAACTACTGTTGGTTAATCAAGAGTTGGGCAGGAAAGATATGGAAATCAACCAATTGAGGTCTGAGAATGATCAATTAAGGAATGAACTTAGAATTGAAAAGGAAATCAATGAAAGGATGAACAAACCTAATGAAGCTACAAAATATTTTGAAGAATTCTTAAGATCACCTAGAAGATATGATGATAGATATGGACTTGGACTAAATGAACATGCTTCATCTACTGAAGAAGGATAATCATCAAAGAATGGAGAACAAAAGAATGCAAAACCAAATAAAAACAAGCCCACATGCCATCACTGTGGAAAGCTAGGACATACAGCCAACATATGTAGAAGTAAACATGGTAAGTTTAATTCAAAACCTAAGGTCAATGGAAATTGCTTTAACTATAAGAAACAAGGAAATCAGGCACATGAATGTAGGTCTAAGGTCAGTAACCCACCTACCTCAACTAAGTTTCAAGGCAATATTTGTTTCAACTATTAGAAGTATGGGCATAGAGCTTTTTGAATGCAAGTCTAAACAAAGATGGTCATCAAATGAGCAGACTAAGTCACCTGCAAAGAATAACTCATACAATTGGGACTACAACACATGGTACAGTTGTCATTATTATGGAAAATATGAACACATTAGAGAAACTTGCATGAAGACTCATTTCAGAGGCAAATCCAGAAGCTGGATGACTAGAAGCATGGTATGTTACAAATATAATAAGATAGGTCATTTTAAGAAAGAATTTAGATCACCTATGTTAAGCAATGATTATAATTAGAATGAAGATATTCATGAGAAATTAAAAAATCAGATGGACAAGATATGGAAGAAGAAAGAAGAAGGAAGCACTAGTGAACCAAGCACATTTGAGGTCACCCAATCTGATGGATCAGGTGATCACACTTCTTCTAACTAAGAATAGAAGGTATGCTTGGAACTAAATTTTACAAAGCTTTATTTTACATCGGTTCCTAACACAAAGCTTGAGTAGAAGTCCAATCTGCATAATTAAAGATACATTAGGACATATCTAAGTGAAATAGAAAACTTTATTTTTTGATGCCAAGTGACAGTATTCTGACATAGATATTAGTGTATGCCAAGCACCTATTATGGCTGAGATGCTATAAGTACCAAGTTGTGTCGAAATGACTATTTTTACTGAGATTGTGTAAGCTGAGGTTAGCATGAGTTTTATGAGATAGCTGTAGTCCACTTACAAATTCTTTACGAAGCATTTACGAGGCCCTAATTTCACTTTTCAAAAGCTATAAAGAAGAAAGTTTTCATTCATTTCATTTCACCTAGCGAATTGAGATTTCTTTTAGTGATTTAGAGCATGAGCAACTAGTTTATCAAGTTGATTCCAAATCTCCATAATGTGCCGTCGGCATAAATAATCTACAGGGTACTTACAAGAAAAAGGTATGTTATCGAGAAAACATTTCTTTTCAAAATTTTAAAATTTGAAATGGCATCATCATCTACTACAATGAAGAAACAGGGGATGGAGGTTTTCAATGAGCAATTGGTCAAGAATGAAGTCTACAAGCCACAAATCATTAAGACAATTTTAGAATGTATGATTAAAGGAGATTCAATCGGAGCCCTATCTTCAATTTTGAAAAATGTGTTGATGATGAACGACATTAGGTCATGTTATATGTGTAAAATTGGGAAAATCAGAGATTACAAGATCAAGGAGGCGTATGACAAGTTATGTGTTAATGGAGTGTTGAAGCTAGAATATAAATTGGTTACCAAACAAGGGTTAGTGCATGCCCTAGATTTGTCATAGAACTTCAAGGTTGAAAGGATAAAAATTGTGTTGAGTCAAGTACACGACATGCAACTATGGTTGGAAGATGGACTGGTAAAGATAATGAAGGAAATGATCCAATGAGTCACTGGTTACACTACGATTCAAGGAAAAAGGACAATGAAGTTTTCCAGCAAAAAGGAAATTCAAGCAAACACACAAGCTGTATGGAACAAGTGAGGAATGACGATCTCTACCATTATAGATGTAGAAATTGACTTTGCTATTAGGGTTATCTCACACAAGTTCTACCAATCTAGTCAGTTGGATAGTGTCCCTTGTATGGCAGTGGACTAGGAATGGAAAATCACTAAGAAAGGGCACACATATGATCTTTCCTAGCTCCAGTTGACTCAGCTTGCCGAGAACCTCAACTCAATCCAAACTGCAAAGAACTCAATGTGTAAGTTTGGCTCTTTGCTAATCTATCTATTCTTTTATGTAAAGAATAGTTTTCCTACTCATGGAGGTGTGATATGGGATAAGAAGAAACCCATTACTCTGCAAATTAGTGAGTTTATAGGTCAAATTCGAGATAGTTTTAGTGGAGTAATGGACAACTATTTTGTTGAGTTTAAAAAGAAAATGAGGAAGAGGAGCAGAATCCTTGTGTCATTAGTTGAGAAGTACAGTAATGATATATGCTTTCTAGTTGACACAGATTTCCCTTATGCACAAGTAGTCCTTCCTAGGGTTTCATGGCTCATGCCACTACCCTATGAAATTAATATAGATGAAGCTACTACTACCATTAGAGCCCTCTTAGATGAAGAAATTGATAGCAAAGCACCCTACTTTGGGACATGTGAAGAAGTGAAATAAAAAATCTCTTTGGGTTTAATAGCTGCAACCTTAGAGAGGAAGAGAAAGAAGATAGTAAAGAATGTGGAGAAGTATGTAAAAGAATCAGACAAGGATGCTCCACTAGAATTAACCCAAGGTTTGGGAGAAGATGAGCCAAGTGAATCTAGTGACAGTGAAGAAGAAGAAGAAGAAACTCACGTAGAAGAGAAGAAAGGAAAGAAAACAATAATTGTCAAGACCCCAACCGAGAAAAGAATACTGATACCTAGAGTGTCTTCAACACCTGTGCTTTGGCCTAGAATGAGGGGTGCAACTATTGAAACTCCTAAGGTATCCCCAACATCTAGTAAACATAAACCTGCACAACCTAAGGTAGTGCCGAGTAAGGGAAACAAAAGGCCTAGAAGAAAACTTGTATTCATACAAGAAGATGATGAGGAAACTGAAAGTGATGAAGAGGTGAAGAAGAAGATTGCACTACAAGATGTTAAATCTACTATGGATGAAATATGCCACAAGATCAAAAACTCTGCAGGAGTGGATGACTTGAAAGAGTTAAAGTTTGGAAGTTTGAGTATAGGAGAGAAATAAAAAGTTGAAGATGCTATTCTTGAAATGCTCTACACTTTCAAGATGTTACCTATTTAGTTAGAGAATCAAATACCAAAAGAGTTGAGCAACAGAGTTGCACAAAAATGGGAATATGCCCTTAATAATGAAAAAAAATAAGGGAGAGCACTTTAGCACAAGTGGAGTCAAGCCTCACCCCTGCCAACATCATAAAAATTGTGGAGAAATACCAAGATAAATTTGATCCTAAGCTCAGATCTTATCTAATCCTTCAACACAAGGTTCAGGATGTAGTATAAGAAAGTGTCAAGATTTGGAAAATAGTGCATGGATTGTTGATTGACAAAGATGCAGATATTGGTGCTAGTACATATAAGGATGTCGAGCCTCAAATAGAACAAAGTATAATGGAATCACCCACTCCAGAGATAGAAGCTCTGAAGGAAGAGGAAATTCAAAAGGAACTTGAAGTACACATTGTAGATATCATAGAGGATATAGCAGTTAAGAATCCAGTATTAAGCGAGGAAGACATACAAGCTGAGAAAGAAAAAGACACATCTTTGCCAGGTAGTAACATAGTACTTTTACAAGTCAAAGATTATCCATAAATTGATGTAACATTAACTAGTAACACTACCCCCACCAAATATGAAGTTGTTATAGTTGATCAGTTAGCCGGTACAAGTACTACCGAGGAACCAGAGAAATCACCACTAGTTATTCAACTCACATCTGCCGAGGAGATCCACTAGGAAAAAGAGGAGAATTCAGAAGATAAGGCTAATAATCCTCATGTGGAGGATAAGGCAACTAAGGTAAAACAAGGAAAAGACATAGCTACTGAGGTATAGGTGCATACAAAACAAGAAGCAATAGAAGCTCTTGTATAGATGCTGAGTGGGAGCACACCAAAGAATGAACAAAAGAAAAAATATGGAAGTCTTCTCACCCGAGGTAACCATTGATGACGTTATTACTATTCCTAAATGGGATACTGATGAATTATCCTATGAGAAAATACAAATATTGAAATATTTATTATCAAGGAAAAGTAGACAAGAAGAGAACATCAATAGAAACGGGTTCTGTATGAAATCAAAGATATCTTTAATGATGTTTATGAGTTATCAGATGTAAATAGTTCCACTCCCATATTGGAACAGCTTGTACATATTGTTCAAAAGGTAAATAATGACATGTGTAGCACCAGTGATAAATTGTTTGAGTGGTCGCAAAGAAAGTTTGAGACCAAAATGTTGGAGAAAGTATTTATCAAGATTGTGGTTAAATAGGTTGCACTTTCTACTTTGGTAGCAGAGACCGAAGAAGTAATTATAAATGCAAACTCTCTACTCACTAAACTATGCAATATTGAACAGTTCATTGAGGAGAACCAATGATTGATTGATCAACTACAGCAAGAACTCAAATCCACCAGTTAGTCTTTAAGTATTGATCCAGAAAATAGTTCAAACCATTATGTCAATATAATGCATACTCAAGGAAAGATAGCCAAGCTGATGGCTAATGATGGAAAGATTAGATCTCGCCTACTTTCTATGCAAACAATTTTAACACCTCACTTGGAGGCATTACAGAGAAATTTTGTCAAGGCTAAGGAATTAACTTAGAGGGATCCAAATTTGTCTACTGCCGAGAGTCTAATCAATCTAGTTGTCGAGCTAGAAGTGCAGTCTGAAGTTTTAACTGTTTCTACTAGAGGATGGAAAATTGCACTATACATGGTTATGATGCTTCACAAACCATTTTTGGAGAAGCATTTTGAGATCCCCACTCTAGATGAGATTCATCATGTCAAAATCAAGGGGGAAGTAAAATCATGACATGGCAAAGAGGGAGGTAACCAAATTTTTGAAATTTTTAGAATGTATATATTTCTCAAGCGGAGTATTTTGTTTATGCTTCATACTTTTATAAAGGGAGATATAATGTCATGACAAAGTGTTTTTGCCACTAATGTCAAAGGGGGAGATTGTAGATCTCTATAGTTTTGATTGACTATTAGTGACCCACACTTAGTCATATATCTAGGCAATGATGGTCGGTCATCACTGCAACCAATTCATTATGTAAAGGCCGAGCTATGTAATGTTTACTTACCAAGCAATAGTACTACCAAGTAAACTTATAGTCACTATGTGTTTTTTGTAGTATACTGAGTCTAGTATTACCGAGTCCTATATACAATGATTACAGAGCGTTCGAGTTATCAACATATCTCGAGTATAGTGAATGTTGAGTATCAAAAACTGCATTTGTCGAGTTAGTCAAAGAATGACATAAGAGTTTGTTTTGGCACAGTGATCGAGGTAAACAATTTTGGCTGACATCCATGTTTTGTATTTTGTTTCTTGAGATAATTACAAAGGTAATTATGTATCTACTTAGTGATCATTGATCACTATGCAATACCTAGAGCCAATCATAAATTAGTAAGACTTAAGCAACAAAAGGAATTAATCTAAACCATAGATCTTGAATCAGTAAGATGTTTTGTTGATTATATAAGGACAAGATCTAAACCCTAAAACATAGTAGCAAGGGATAGCGAATGTGAAGGGTATAAGTAGATAGGTATGATTCAGTGAAGGGGTGACCCCACAATAGTGGATTACACTTTCTTAGACATGCTAATTTTTGCTGAAATAACACATTTTAAATAAAATATGATTATTTATGCCTTGAGAGGTTCTATTTAAAGGAAAAAATTATAAATGGTTAACTAAAATATTCTTAGATAAAAAAAATATTGATATAATATTTATACTCCTCATTCATACCTGCAATGGAGTCTCCTTCGCACCTATTAAAATGCTGACAAAAAATTACTTTGACTTTATCTTTTGGGAGATCAAATGCATCCATTTAACAAACCTATCTATGTAGTAAGGTACTACTGAGAAATTTTTTTGAATGATTATAATGTTAATATATATTAATTTTATAATGACTTTGTATCTTTAGTTTTACTAAACATAGATATTTCATTGTATGTCTACCTCTATGTTTGACACTTATGGAAAAATAGTAAATGAGAGAAAAAAATTCCTAAAATTAATCTATGCCCTAGGTATTTAAGTTCTCTTTCTATAAAAAAAATAAAAATCAAATTGGACAAATACAGGACAAGTTATAAGCTATGTAGTCAACGTATGTCAAAATTACAGTTTAGTCAACTTCAAATGTTAATAAAATATAAAATAATCATCATAATGTCATAAAAAAAATTTCATGCCCTCGAGATGGATGCTACAAAACTAATTTTAAAAGAATCGCATTGATATCTATTTTAGAAAAAAAATTATGCTCTATGAAAACAATGTAACTCTTTGAAAATGACATTTTCAGCAACATACAAATTTTCGTGGGAGAAAGAAAAAACTATTCGAATCAATTAAAAAATAAAAAATAAAAAAATATTTAGAATCTAGGTAGAAAATCCTAAAAGACTATAATTTACTTCATCTTCTGATTTCAAATGGTTTAACGACAATATGCATCTGAATCTATAAGTTTTTTTTTCAAAATGTAGAGTTTAGTGTCCGTTCAGACAAAAATGTGTAACCCACTATTGTAGGTTCACCTGAAGAGAAGTATTCAGAGATAGAGTTCAGTGATAGAGATAAGCAATGAAAGCACAAAAAGGAGATAAATCTGATAGATGAGATCAATATTATATAGTAAAGAGAAGATATGTTATCTGCATACAGTGCAAACTGAAAGATCAGGTACTGAGACATTCTAGCCAGTGTATTAGGGTAAATCTCTTAACCGAGTAGTCCTAACAGATTTTTTGTAATCTCTTAATTGAGTGCTTACTTTGTTGTAAGTTTCAAATCCATTTACAAGGTAGACTGTATAAGTCTTATAGCTTTTAACAAGGAAGACCCCTCACAAGGTTGATCAAGTTTTGATCAAATTTTGTAAGCCCTAAGAGGAAAATTTATTATTGTAGTAGTGAAGGTTTGTGGGTGTCATTGCCACCCCAATTTTACCTTTCAAGGGTTTCTGGGTAACCAAAATCTTTGTGTTATGAATGCTTTCATGGATGATGTTTAGTTTGTTAGTTATCTGATTATGATCAAGTATTGTTAATGCTATGCAAAAATTTTATTATGAGAATGGTTTAGTAGGTGATATCTGATTCACCACCCCCCCCCTCTCAGTATCACATTTCCCAATTATATATCCAACAATTGGTATCAGAGCTGCAAGGTTTCTCATAGAAGCCTAACCACTTGAAGAAAAAGATCTTGAGATGGAAGTCTATAAGCTGGGAAAGGTCATAGAGAATAAAAAATTGATGTACAGTTGGCATTACAACAACTGGAAGTAGCCAAAAGAGAACTAAAGAAATCCTTGAGCAAAAGGAGAGAAATTGCTATTCAAAAAAATGAATCACAATATAAAGAAGAAGATACCACTGGATTATTTGATAATGGAAACTTTGTTGAAAGTGACAAAGCCATAAAAGAGCTACTAGAGAAGAATACCATACTAAATGATGACATCAGGAATCTAAAGAGAGAATAGGAGATTCAATCTATCATACTTTTTGAAGTAGGTGAATAGAAAAAGAAAGCTAAAGATGATAAGACAATGGTTGAAGAAGACAAAAGACAAATTGCAATAAGATTGGATGAAAGGACAAGTGACATGCAAAGGTTGACTGATAATCAACTGGACATGGTAAATCAACTACTCCGAGTTAATCAAGAGTTGGGAAGGAAAGATATGGAAATCAACCAACTGAGGTCTGAGAATGATCAATTAAGGAATGAACTTAGAACTGAAAAGGAAATCAATAAAAGGATGAAAAAATCTAATGAAGCTGTAAAATAGTTTGAAGAATTTTTAAGATCACCTAGAAGACCTGATGATAGATCTGGACTTGGGCTAAATGAACATGCTTTATCTACTAAAGAAGGAGAATCATCAAAGAATGGAGAATAGAAGAATGCAAAACCAAAGAACAAAAATCCCACAGGCCATCATTGTCGAAAGCTAGGACATACAGCCAATAGATGTAGAAGTAAACATGGTAATTTTGATTCAAAACCTAAGGTCAATGGAAATTTATTTAACTATAAGAAACATGGACATCAGGGACATGAATGTAGGTCTAAGGTGAGTAACCACCCTACCTCACCTAAGTTTCAAGGCAATTGTTTCAACTATCAAAAGTATGGGCATAGAGCATTTGAATGCAGGTCTAAACCAAGATGATCATCAAATGAACAGACTAAGTCACCTACAAAGAACAACTCATAAAATTGGGACTACAATACATGGTACAGTTGTCATTATTGTGGAAAATATGGACACATTAGAGAAAATTGCATGAAAACTAATTTTAGAGGCAGATCTAGAAGCTAGATGACTCGAAGCATGGTATGTTACAAATGTAATAAGATAGGTCATCTTAAGAAAAATTGTAGATCACCTATGCTAAGCAATGATTAGAATCAGAATGAAGATATCCATGAGAAATTGAAAAAGCAGATGGACAAGACATGGAAGGATAAAGAAGAAGGAAGCACTAGTGAACCTAGCACATCCGAGGTCACCCAATCTGATGGATTAGGTGATCACACTTCTTCTAACTAAGCATAGAAGGTATGTTTGGAATTGAATTTTACAAAGCTTTATTTTACATCAGTTCCTAACATAACGATTGAGTAGAAGTCCAATCTACATAACTAAATATGCATTAGGACATATTTGAGTGAAATAGAAAACTTTAATTTTTGATGTCGAGCGACAATATTCTGACTGAGATATCAATGTATGTCGAACACCTGTTATGACTGAGATGCTATAGGTAACAAGTTGTGTCGTAACAATTATTTTGACCGAGCATGTGTTAGCTAAGGTTAGCATGAGTTTTCCAAGACAACTGTATTCCACTTACAAATTTTGTACAAAGCATTTATGAGGCCCTAATTTCACTTTTCAAGATCTATAAAGTGGAAAGTTTCCATTCATTTCATTTCACCTAGCATATTGAGATTTCTTTGAGTGATTCAGAGTGTGAGAAACTAGTTTATCAAGTCGATTCTAAATCTCCACAGCGTGCCATCGGCAAAAATCATCTACAGGGTACTTATGAGAAAAAGGTACATTACTGAGCAAACATTTCTTTTCAAAATTTGAAATGGCATCATCAGCTACTATAGTGAAGAAACAAGGGATGGAGGTTTTCAACATGCAACTGGTAAGGAATGAAGTCTGCAAGCCATGAATCTTTAAGACAATTTCAAAATCTGCGATTAAAGGAGATTTGACCGGAGCCCTATCTTCAATTCTCAAAAATGTGTTGATGATGAAAGACATTAGGTCATGTTATATGTGTAAAATTGGGGAAATCAGAGATTATGAAATCAGGGAGGCATATGACAAGTTATGTGTTAACAGAGTGTTGAAGCCAAAATGTAAATCGATTTCCGAACAAGGGTTAGTGCATGCCCTAGATTTCTCATAGAACTTTAAGGTTGAATGGATAAAAATTGTGTTGAGTTGAGTACACAACATGAAATTATGGCTGGAAGAAGGACCAGTGAAGATAATGAAGGAAATGATCCAATAAGTCATTGGTTACCCTATGATTCAAGGAAAAAGGACAATGATGTTTTCGAGAAAAGAGGAAATTTAGGCAAACATAGAAGTTGTTTGGAACAAGCGAGGAATGATGATCTCTACCATTATAGATCTAGAAATTGACTTTAATATTAGGGTTATCTCACACAAGTTCTACCAATCTAGCCGGTTGGAAACTGTCCCCTGTATGGCAGTGGACTAGGCATGGAAAATCATTAAGAAAGGGCACAAGTATGATCTTGTCAAGCTCCACCTAACTTAGCTTGTCGAGAACCTCAACTCAATCCGGAATGCAAAGAAATCAATGTGTAAGTTTGGCTCTTTGCTAATCTGTCTATTATTTTATGTAAAGAATAGTTTTCCTACTCATGGAGGTGTGATATGTGATAAGAAGAAACCCATTACTGTGCAAATTAGTGAGTTTATAGTTCAGATAGGAGATAGTTTTAATGGAGTAATGGAAAACTATTTCGTTGAGTATAAGAAGAAAATGGGGAAGAGGAGCATAATCCTTGTGTCATTAGTTGAGAAGTATAGTAATGATATATGCTTTCTAGTCGACACAAATTTCACTTATGCAAAAGTAGTCCTTCCTAGGGTTTCATGGGTCATGCCACTACATTATGAAATTAATATAGATGAAGCTACTACTGCCATCACAACCATATTAGCTGAAGAAATTGATAGCAAGTCACCCTACTTTGGGAGATATGAAGAAGCCAAATCAAAAATCTCTTTGGGTTTAATAGATGCAACCTTAGAGAGGAAGAGAAAGAAGATAGTAAAGAATGTGGAGAAGTATGTCAAACAATCAGACAAGGATGCTCCACTAATATTAACCCAAGGTTTGGGAGAAGATGAGCCATGTGAATCTAGTGACAGTGATGAAGAAGAAGAAGAAACTCACATATAAGAGAAGAAAGGAAAGAAACCAATAATTGTCGAGCCCCCAACCAAGAAAATAATACTAAGACCTATAATGTCTTTGACACTTGTGCTGAGGCCTAGAACAAGGGGAGCAACTACTAAAACTCCTAAGGTATCCCCTGCATCTAGTAAGCATAAACCTACACAACCTAAGGTAGTGCCGAGTAAGGGAAACAAAAGGCCTAGAAGAAAACTTGTATTGGTACAAGAAGATGACGAGGAAACTAAAAGTGATGAAGAGGTGAAGAAGAAGATTACACTACAACACATTAAATCTATTATGGATGAAATATGCAACAAGATCAAAAGCTCGGCAGGAGTGGATGACTTGAAAGAGTTAAAGTTTGGAAGTTTGAGTATAGGAGAGAAAGAAAAAGTTGAAGATGCTATTCTTGAAATGCTCTGCACTTTCAAGATGTTACCTATTCAGTTAGAGAATCGAATACCAAAGGAGCTGAGCAACAGGGTTGCACAAAAATGGGAATATGCCCTTAATACTAAAAAAAAATAAGGGAGAGCACTTTAGCACAAATGGAGTCAAGCCTCACCCCTGCCAACATCAGAAAAAATGTGGAGAAATGCCAAGCCAAATTTGATCCTAAGCTCAGAGCTTAACTAATCCTTGAACATAAGGTTGAGGATGTAGTATAGGAAAGTGTCAAGATTTGGAAAATAGTGTATGGATTGTTGATTGACAAAGATGGAGATATTGGTGCTAGTACATCTAAGGATGCTGAGCCTGAAATAGAACAAAGTGTAATGGAATCACCCATTCTGGAGATAGAAGCTCCCAAGGAAGAGGAAATTCAGTAGGAACCTTAAGTACACATTGTAGATATCACAAGGGATACATCAGTTAAGAATCCACTATTAACCAAGGAAGACATACAGGCCGAGAAAGAAAAATACACATCTTTGCCAGGTAGTAACACGATACTTTTACAAGTCAAAGCTTATCCAACAATTGATGTAACATCAATTGGTAACACTACCCCCACCAAATATGAAGTTTTTATAGTTGATCAGTTAGTTGGTACAAGTACTACCGAGGAACCACAGAAGCCGGCACTAGTTATTCAACACACATCTACTGAGGAGATCCACCGATGAAAAGAGGAGAAGTCAGAAGATAAAGCTAATAGTCCTCATATGGAGGATAAAGGAATTGAGGCAAAACAATGAAAATACATAGCTACTGAGGTACAAGAGCCTATAGAACAAGAAGCAATAGAAGATCTTGTACAAATGCTGAGTGGGAGCACATTGAAGAAGGTAGACAAGCAGAAAATGGAAGTCTTCTCACCTGAGGTAACCATTGATAAGTTATTACTATTCCTAAATGGGATACTGATAACTTATCCTTGTGTGTGTGAATTTTGTACCTAGCTGTAGACACAATAGTTTAGTAAAACATTAGAGGTTAGCAAAAATCAAATTATGCAAATAAGAACAATATAGCTAACCAGGCGATTTACTGCCTTCTGGTAGGTGTGAGTATGGTATTCTTATATTAGACCAAGATTAGTGACAATGCAAGACCTAAATGAAGGATATAAATGATGAAAGCAATAAAATATGAAAGCAAATTAATGTATTTTTTATTTTATTTTTGATGCAATAAGATGAGAAAAATTGATAATAAATTAATCTAAATGGATTGAAATGATATGCAAATTAAGCTAACAATGATATGAAATATGAAACTAGACTGAATTAAAAACAAGATTGATCTCACAAAATGTTGATTCGCAAGAAGCTTGATGATTCCTCTGATGTCAATTCACCAGAGTAACTATGCAAATTCTGTGGATGATTTGTAAAGAGCCGAGCCTTGATTTTATAGAAATCCAGGGCTTGAGGTTGCATGGAAAAAGTCATAAATCACTCTTGATGAACTCAAGTTGATTTTTGAGTTAACAAGAAATTACAGATGATTAACTCACATAATCATGCAAATTCATACAAGAACAACTTTTTAACTCAAATCAGAAGTTTAGATCAGCTTTGAACTCAAAATAGATGTTGAGTTTCCAAAAAGATAACAACTTGAATTGATTTTCTGAGTTAAAGTTTAACTGCTCTTTGAATGTGCACAAATAATCATGAATTAATTAAATAAATAAAGTGATTTATCTTCAACTTAATTGATTTTAAATTTAAACATAACTGATTTGTGGGTTAATCAATTATTTTAATCAAACTTTTATTCAAAACTATATTATTAAATATTGACAACTTGGATTTAATCAATTAAATAAATATTTAATCAATTATTTGTAGGAGATTTGATTTATTGTCAAAATTAAATAATATAATTAGGAATAAATAGAATTAAATCTAATTAAATAATTAAGTGGTAGAATTAAATTAATTAATTAAATATTCATCATATTCAATTAATCAACTTTAGGATAAATATGATTTATCGCCAAATAATATTTAATTATATTTAAAATAACAGATTTATGGGTTAATCAATTATTTTAATCAAATTTTATTCCAAAACTATATTATTAAATTTGACAATTTAATTTAATCAATTAAATAAGAATTCAACTGATTATTTTTAGCAAATTTGATTTATTGTCAAATAAAACAATATTAATTAGGAATAAATAGAATTAAATCTAATTAAATAATTAAGTGGCATTATTAATCTAATTAATTAAATATTCATCATATTTAATTAATCAAATTTAGGATAAATAAGATTTATCACCAAATAATTATTAAATTAAGAATAACTAGAATAAATAGGAATATTGCTAGGAATATTAATCGATGCAAAATTTATGATAAAATCAATTACGATTTTGATAATGTACAGATGTGCCTTAGGTTAGGACTTTGATGTCGATTTTGTTTGAATTGAAGATGTAGGAGGTTAATGAACCTATAGCCCATTTTCAGGGTATTGCATTTTGCCCCTCTTTGAATCATTGTGCAAAGCATAGTGGTTCAAAGAATAGTCTGTGTTTGATGTACGTATGAAACTAATTTGAAAGATTTGAAAGATTTGAAAAATAAATATTGACCTAGGCCCAGAATGACCAGGAATCGAGATGTTGCTAGCTATATCAACAATGAACCGGTGATTACGAAAAAGTGCCAAAATGCTTGATTCTGAACCTTATGATTGCGAAGAAGTGAGTGACCGATTCCATACCTCAATGTCCTTGTATGAATCATATTGGTATCACATCCTGAAGCCATCAGTTACAAAGAACCAAGGAAATAACACAAATGAACTGATGGTTACAAAAAGCTAATACAATTTAGATAGATTTAGGATACTAGATTGATATGGATCTCGATGAATCTGATATACCCCAAGTGATGATAGATTTGCCCCAAGCGATGAGGTCTTTAGATGAATCAAAAACTAGATGTGGTTGTTGTCTTGATCACTGAAAGAAATATTTGATTAACAGAATTAAGTTATAGACTTTGAATGATGTGCAATGTCATGCCCCCTTCGGGATTAAAATTGAAATTTGACAAGAAAAGTCAGTGTTTACAGTTTAGAAGCATGTTAATTGATTTGAGAAGTGATTATACACATCTGGGAATGCGTTTTGCATCGTTTAGAGGTCCTGGAGAGCAAGTTTGACTAGGTTTGACCATGAGTTGACCATGGTTAACCAAGTTGAAATTTCAATAGTTTGATGTAAGATAATCAGTTAAGTTGAATTTTGGATTTCTTTGATGATTGAAGGTTGATTATGCAAGTAGTGAATAATACAAATGATCTCAGATTTCGATTTTGATCTCGAAAAAGGATTCTACTTGCTATTTCATTGGAGGAACCTTCATGTGAGATTCATCTCTTATGATATGTTTTTAGCATTTTTTAAGAATCTTTTAAGCATTTAAGTTTAATTCAATAATTTGTGAGATCATGCAATCATACAAAGTGCAGAATGAAATGCAAACATAGGACATAGGACCTAGTCACTAATCATGTGTCAATTTGTTATCATCATTGAACTTTTTAGGTAACCGGATAAATCAATACAATGCCCACTAGTTATGAAACCATAGACATATGAATATCGATTTGTATGCACAAGAATCAATACAACACCCACTGGTTAGGCAACCATGGACATATGAATATTGATTTTATTTTGGGAATGTCGGATTAGATATAAGCACCAAGGCACAAATGCCAGAATGACCTGAATATCATGTCCATTTTGATATAGCAATTTGTATAAGCATCAAAACATAGACATCGTGATGACCAGAATATGCCTTGTGTACAAACACATCAAACAGTCAAGAGATCATTCTAAATCTAATGTGAATTACCCATAGTGACCCTTTATCGTTCACATCCTTAGGCAAGATTGCATTTGACAGTAGGAGAAATAACTCACTCAAAAAGACAATAGTTAGATCAAACTTCTTTGAATTTTCTAGGTATCAATGGTCGAGGTATACATGGCCATCCAATATGAGATAGAGGCTCTTACAAATGGACACCATTTCAATCTAGAATTTCCAAAGTTGTTAGATGTTCACATACAAGCAGAAGACAAAGAAAAGATTATGCCCCTAGTCATTACTCTCTAAATCCTGTAAAGGACATCATCAAAGAGCTCAAAGGACACAATATGAAAAAATCTCAATGCGAATCAACAAGCATACAAGGAGATAAAAGCATGTAAAAAAGATAGATTGTTTTCAGTTTGAGTTTGATGTTTGGTTGCGTTGTTGTAGATGCAAAATCCTTTCTGGAGACGAGACTGATTGACTGACTTGGATGAAGCTTCAAAGGACTCTAATTGGATATGATACGTCTAAGATACATTGGAGGCCATAGGATATGACTTTGATTTCCCCCAAGTTTGAACATTGATAGGATACAGACACTTTAGCTGATTGGTGTATAGACTAACTTATTGAAAATAGGAATGCAGGAACAAACCAAGAGATATGTACAAACTAAAGCAAGATTGAAAGTTGGGAAAGACCAAGATTGCACTAATAGATGCAGCATTTTGAAACAATTGGTGCCCGTTTGCCGGGTTTTCACCATCTTGGCAGAGATTCTATTTTTGCTACCAAGGTGCCTGTTTCTAGGTTTTCACCAAGGCACTTTTCCTTTTTCTCATTTTTTTAGTATTTTTCATTTTAGACAATTTTTTTGTACTTTTGATATTTTTTACTTTTTTTGTGAATCATCAAGGTGCCTATTGCTAGGTTTTCACCAAGATCATTTTTTCAGGACTTTTTCCAATTTTTAAGATTTTTTAAGACATTTTACCATAGACTGAATGCCTTAGGCATAGAATTTCTTTAGATGGAGAATTTTGATTGGTTCTGAGAGCTATTCTCCTTCAATCATTGAGAGTTGATAGGAACTAGAGCCAAAAGTAGTAGTGATAACAAAGGGACCCAGCCAGTTGGGTTCAAACTTCCCCTTGCACCCTCTATGTGATTGATTTTTAGGATTCTCTCTCAAGACTAGATCACCAACCTAAAATTCTCTATGTCTGACTCTCTTGTTGTAACCTCTAGACATTCTCTTTTGATATACTCTGAGATGATCATATGATGCTTGTCTACACTCATCTAGTAGTTCAAGTTCTTGCAACGTAGACACTCTGTAGTCATCATCAGTTACTAGACCATGCATTTTGATTCTTAGTGATGAGATTTCAACCTTAATAGGTAGTACTACTTTAGACCCATAAACTAAAGTGAAAGGTGTAGCCCCAGTGGGTGTTCTGATACTTGTTTAGTAGGCCCAAAGAGCTAGATTGATCATGAGATGCCAGTCTCTTCCTATTTTATTAACTGTATGGTGCAATATTTTCAATAGATTCTTGTTAGAAGCCTCTGCTTGTCCATTCCCTTGAGGATAGTAGATAGATGACCAATGTTGTGTAATCTTGAATTTGGCACATAAATCATCCAAGTTTTTGTTCTTAAATTGTCCACCATTATCTGTGACTATGGAATGTGGAATACCATACTAGCATATGATGTAGTTCAAGATGAACATAGATTTTTTTTTCCAATTGCTTGTGTCAAAGTGACTGCTTCTACCCATTTTGTAAAATAATCTGTAGCTGTGATTATATGGGTGTGTCGATTAGAAGAATGAGGATGTATAGCTCCTATAAGATCAAAGGCCCATTGATGAAAAGGCCATTATGTAGTGAAGGGAATTAGATCTCTCCCTGGAGCATGAATTAAGTTGCCATGTACTTGGCACTTTTGACAGTTCTTAGTAAACTTGATTGAATCTTTCTCCATTGCAAACTCCCAAGAAAGATCATATCGTGTAGTCCCAATGTCTAGCAAGGTGGAGAACAAGAGGGATTGGCAAGCTAGTCGAAGAGATGGAAGAAAAGAGAATGAAGGAGAATGAAGGGAAGAAATCCTCAAGGGAAAACTCCTCAAGAATACCAAAGCCAGGGAAAATTTTTCATGTAAAGCGCATTTGGACAAGCAATGGAAGGCCAACATAGAATAAGTCACAAAATCATAATGCAAGAGTAGGAAAGGATGTAGTCCAAAGGAGTAGACATGTCAAGAGGCTTCATAGCACTATGTTTCACCCTTTCTTTCTTTTCTTCTTTTTAGATCAAGACTAAAGGGGAAAAGGATAGTGATAGCCGAAAATGAATGGAGAAAGATAGACATGAAGGCTAAACATGAAAGGAATGAAAGCAAGATCATCGTAAAATAGCTCACAAAATAGCCAAATGTTCGTGTATAGGTCAAAATTTTCAAGATCAAAGAGAGAAGATGGAATGGATGAAATATGTAGAAGAACTATGCATGATGCCTGATTTTCAAGTTTTCATCATGGTACTTATCCAAGGTGCCACAAGGGAGTGGTTTTCACCATAGGATGAATTTATTTCTCTTTACTTTTGCTACCAAGGTGCCTATTTCCATGTTTCCACCAAGGAATATTTTCAAATTTTTTTTTCATTTCTTCTTTTTTTTGGAAGAAGGAAAGCTTTTTAGATAATGCTCCTTGAAAGGATAAACCATGATATTCCAAGGATTCAAAATGATATGCTCAAAGATGCTGATAGGGAAAGGAAGATGGAAGGGAAATGGAGGATAAGGTTTTATGTAAAGTGAGTGAGGTTGGAAGATAGGACGAATAGGCAAATGAATAAAAAAGATAGAAGGTAGAAGGATAATGAAAGGAGGGATTGTGAAAGGGTAGATGGAAAGGAAGGAAAGATCAACATCAACACACACCTTGAATGGTGGTGAGAGGATGGAGGGAATGTGAATGAATGAATACGTGAAGGAATATAGAGAATGGATAGCAGAGGTTTTGGTTTAGGTGCATGGAATGGAATAATATTTTTGGAAGAAGATGAAGTGGAAGCCTTTAGAAGCTTGAATGTCAACTTCACTTTTTTCTCAACACTAGACTGTTTCAAGAGAGACTTTGGAATCCATATAGCCATAGGATTTTCATTTCTTTTTGATGATCTAGAGAGAATATCTTTAATGATGGATTTTGAAACCCATACTTGTCTTTTAGTTTTCTTCTTAGATATCTCTTTTGACTTTATGCTTCCATGTCTATTAGAAGAGACATGGTGATCTTCTTTTTTTTATGGATTCTTGTATTGCTTCTTTTTCTTGTATTGAACATTCAAGTTACTTCCAAAAGACTTGGGACTTGTGGAAGAAGAAGGAGGATGTGATTGGTTTAGATGGGTGGGTGGATGAAAAGGATTCAAGGGTATGCATCTATGTTGATCTTGAGGAAAGATAGGAGATGGAGGGATGCAAGCATCCAAGATGGATGGAAAATTAGGAGAGTTAGGAGGGGAAAGTGAAGGGACATAAGGACCCCTGATGGAAGGCAGACATGAAGCTCTTAGTATTGGTGGAAGAGGTCCAAGGATGGAAGTGGAAGATGCAAAAGGATAATCAACAAGTTCATCAACCTTTATATGACAACCAAGGACATCAACACCTTTAGAGCGAGCATTAGGATTTTCAATAGAATTGTGGACATCTTGAATATGAGAAACTTCTTTGATAGGATTATTCAAAGCTTGCAAAGACTTAGGAAGAGTAGAAAGTGGAAATGAACATGGAGTGGTAGAATAAGAAGATGGAAGACTTTGATCTTGACAAGGATCTTTGGATAGCAATATAAGCACATAATTTTTCTCTTGATTTTCAATAGGCTTAACATTGGAAGTAACAACACCATTTTTACCAACCTTAATGGAAGTATCATCTTTGGAAATTGGAAGTGGGGTAAGGTAATTTTGATTGTCAATAAGCTCAACGGTGTAAGTAGTAACTTGATCTTTCTTAGGAGAAGACTTAATACAGGGTGGAATGAATGAGAAAGGGTGTGCAGGATCAAAAGAACCCTGAAGTAGATAAGAGACATCATGAAAAGGAATGGATGACATGGAGGGTTCTTGATCTTGATCTTTATCTATGTTCTTTTATTTATCATTTTTGGAGTCCTCTTGACATGGAGCCACTTCTAAGGACAAGGAAGCATGTTGGGATTATATGGAAGACTTTGGAAAAGATGGTGGAGGACTAGCTGAAGTAGGAATTATAGAATATAAAGGCTTAGGATCTTTAGGTTTAGCATTATTGAAAGTATTTGCATCCAAGTGAAGGTTAGCTTGAGTTTCTTTAATAGGTAGCCCTTGAGGATAACTATAGGAAACCACATAAAAAGTATTAGGACCTTTGGTGGATGAAGGACTTGTGAAAGATTTGAAAGACTTGGAAGCTTTAGGAAATGTATGGGCATTGAAGGAAGTAGGGGATAGAAGGGAACCATCAAAATACAAAGGTTCATCATTAACATGATCTTTCTTGCAAGTATAATCTTTATTTTCAGCATGAGAGTTCTTAGAGGAGAGATCCTTATAGTATTGACATTTATAATCAGCACGGTAAGCTTTCTCTTCTTCAAGTGAAGTAGATGTATCATCTAGGTATTGTTCATAGAAATCATCAAAGTCTCTTTCAATATCTGAATCATATGGATCACCATCATGATCTATCTAATGTGACGTCCCATTTCCAGTAAGCATGAGCACATGATGAGGAGGACTCTTAGGAATAGAGGTGTCATAGGTATCATTATATTGTCCATCATCATAGTAATCATAGGCTTCAAAGATGGGTGTGTGACTCTCTGTGGAAGAAATATCATAAGGGTTATCATGTTGATCATTATGGTATGTCTTGAGAAGAGAAGTAAGACTCTTGGGATAAGTAGAAGAAGAACGAGATCATGGAGAAGAGGAAGGTGAAGACCTAGCAGAGGAAGAAGACATGGATGATGAGGAAGAATGAAAAGACTTAGAAGATGAAAGACATTTGGAAGAAGGAGGTCATGATAGGATCATGCATATGATCCTAAAAAAGGCATATGATTTAATTGATTTTTCCTTTATTTTCATCATAAATTTATCACCTATAGGGTTTTTGGAATAATACTCTTTGAATTGAGAAATGAGTTCGAGATCATCCATTTTCAAGAGAGGTTCCATAACAATATAGCTAAAATTCATGGTTCTGGAAGAGGAGGAATCAAGCATGGAAGTGACAAAAGGGATGAATAGAAGAAGATAGACTAGATAATAAGAGGAAAAGAATCAAGAAAATGTGAAGATTTTAGGAAGAAGAGGAAGAAGCGTGAAGGAATAGGAGAAAGGATGGAAATGGGAGACTAGGAAGACATGAGAGATGTGGAAGAAAGAAGACCAAGAGTCATTTTGTGCAACTTGATATCATTTAAGTTCATTTGGATGTTGAGCAACATGTCATAGCACCTGAGATTTGACCTAGGTTGACCAAGGATGACTACAAATGACAAGAATTAGCTCGCTATTTTGATAGAATCTGGAAGTTGGCTATTAAAACTAGATTTCTGATAGATTTGGAAAGTTTCTGACAACTTTAACTTTAGCTTTGATATGAGTTTTGAAATTTCAAGATGACTTTTGACACTAGAAAGGATTTTTTCTTTAGATTTGCAATTTTTCAATTTTTTAGTATCAGATTGTTTGCAAATTTTTCTATCTAGGTTTGAAGATCTGTGTAACAATCCGTCTCAAACAACCAAGAAGATATCAAGCACACAAAACAAAAAGAAAGTGATTTCAAGAACATCTAAAAACAATGAACAAGGGACAAAGCAAACCTGGGCATGAAAAATCAAGTGACTGAATGTGCTAATCCCTAGAAATACTACTGGTGTATGTTCCAAAAAGTTTTTCAATAACGCACATATTCCTAGAAAATGAAAAATGTGGCCTCACTAGGGTTTGTAGTAATGGTCTGACTCTGCAAATTTTGTGATCTCAAGAGGGAGAAATCCAATCTAGGTGCACTGGGGTTTTGACACAGTCTGAGAATTTAATACATCAGGAGCTGCTAGGGAGATCTGACAGCCCAACAAGAGATCACACCCATGAAGATTTCCTCCACAAGTACATTTATATAGCGGTTGTCACTACCATGGCAAAAATGACTATTACTGCTTGAGGTTCCATCCATGTGGTTGTCCCAATTAAGGGAATGTCCACTACGGTTAACCCTATCTAAAGGTGACTCATAAAAGATACCACAGGGGGACTAGATCAGATTCAAGGATCTGGGTTTCTGGTACTATCCAAAAAGGAAGTAGAGCATAATCACCTAACCTCTTCACTTCACCAAGATAAAGTAAATAGATTAATCCAACATGTTAAGACCAAGATTATATCACAAAGATCTATGACATCAACCACTTATGATCTATCAACCTCTCTGGAGAGGGAATGTATCAATCAAAAGTTGAAGACACACAAATCTAGTAGAACATGAGACTTTCGCAGTACCTTCCCTACCTACAAGGGGATCCTTCATCAAGAGGAGCTTTGCATGAATAAACAAGCGAAAGAAGATCAATCTCTCAAGATCATCCACAAATAGTGTTCATAGGGCCTATTTACTATGTGTAACAGATATGCAAAAAGAAAATCTATGTTCGTTTTATAGCCCAAAAATTGAAGTCTGATTTATGAAAGTAGAAAAGGCACTCAAGCTAGACACATGAGATGTTTGGTTTATGTCCAAATTGAAATGTTTTCAGATGTAGTATAATACCTAAATTCCCTTGCAATGCGCTTAGAAGATTTTACCTGATTTTTAGTTTTGTTAAGCAATCCTGCACAAGCAAGCCACAAATTGTTCGACAAGAAAATAAGCAAACAAGATATGCAATGTATATTCAACTTATGAAAACCCTAGGGTTAGATATGAAAATCAATTATTAGGAGCAATAATAACTAGCAACTAATCCAAATGACAACTCATCTCATTCATTGAACCATGTGAAAAATAAGTGGATACCCATCACAAAAAAAAATAAAATTGTTGCATTTGACCTAGTCAACAAGATCTCTTTTTTTTTTATATGATTTCGGCCACAAAAATAGAAATGAAAAACAAAGACCCCTACTAAAAAATAGAGATCTTTCAAAAAATGTAAAAATTTTAGAAAAATCTCTTCATTTGTGCCCTAGAGTCCAATTTTACCAAAACAGACCAGTTTTTGTAAATTGACTATTTGAGCTATTATATTGCATCCAAATTTAAAACACAAAGAATGGACCCCCTATATAATTTAAAGAGCTTTCCAAAAATGTAAAAATTTCCAAAAAATATGCTGATTTGCGTGAAAAATTAATTTTTTCTAGAAAATCAAGAAAAAATTATTAAAAATTCAAAACATGCAAATAAGAACAATATGCAAATACGAACAATATAGCTAACTAGGTGATTTACTACCTTCAAGTAGGTGCGAGTATGGTATTCTCAGATTAGACCGAGATTAGTGACAATGCAAGACCTAAACGAAGGATTTAAATGATGAAAGCAATAAAATATGAATGCAAATTAATCTATTTTTTATTTTATTTTTGATGCAATAAGATGACAAAAAATGATAATAAATTAATCTAAATGGATTGAAATGATATGAAAATTAAGCTAACAATGATATGAAATATGAAACCAGAATAAATTGAAAACAAGATTGATCTCACAAAACGCTGATTCACAAGAAGCTTGATGATTCCTCTGATGTCAATTCGCCAGAGTAAGTATGCAAATTCTATTTGATTTGTAAAGAGCTGAGCCTTGATTTTATAGAAATCCAGGGCTTGAGGGTGCATGGAAAAAGTCATAAATCGCTCTTGATGAACTCAGGTTGATTTTTGAGTTAACAAGAAATCAGAGATGATTAACTCACATAATCATGCAAAATCATGCAAGAACAACTTTTTAACTCAAATCAGAAGTTTAGATCAACTTTGAACTCAAAATGGATGTTGAGTTTCCAAAAAGATAACAACTTGAATTGATTTTCTGATTTAAAATTTAAATTCTCTTTGAATGTGCACAAATAATCATGAATTAATTAAATAAATAAAGTGATTTATCTTCAACTTAACTGATTTGTGGGTTAATCAATTATTGTAATCAAACTTTTATTCAAAACTATATTATTAAATATTAACAACTTGAATTTAATCAATTAAATAAATATTTAATCAATTATTCGTAGGAGATTTGATTTATTATCAAAATTAAATAATATAATTAGGAATAAATAGAATTAAATCTAATTACATAATTAAGTGGCAGAATTAAATTAATTAATCAAATATTCATCATATTCAATTAATCAACTTCAGGATAAATATGATTTATCGCCAAATAATATTTAATTATATTTAAAATAACTGATTTATGGGTTAATCAATTATTTTAATCAAATTTTATTCCAAAAATATATTATTACATTTGACAATTTAATTTAATCAATTAAATAAGAATTCAACTGATTATTTTTAGCAAATTTGATTTATTGTCAAATAAAACAATATTAATTAGGAATAAATAAATTTAAATCTAATTAAATAATTAAGTGGCAGTATTAATCTAATTAATTAAATATTCATCATATTTAATTAATCAAATTTAGGATAAATGAGATTATCGCCAAATAATTATTAAATTAAGAATAATTAGAATAAATAGGAATATTGCTAGGAATATTCGCCGATGTAGAATTTATGATCAAATCAATTAGGATTTTGATAATGTGTATATGTGCCTGAGGTTAGGACTTTGATGTCAATTTCATTAGAATTGAAGATGTAGGAGGTTAATGAACCTATAGCCCATTTTGGGGGTATTACAATCCTCTGAACAAATACAAATATTGAAATATTTATTATCAAGGAAAAGTAGACAAGAGGAATTGAGAAGAGAATATCAACAGAAACAAGTTCTGTATGAAATCAAAGATATATTTAATGATGTTTATTAGTTATCACATGTAAATTGTTCTACTCCCATATTGGAACAACTTGTACATATTGTTCAAAAGGTAAATAATGATGCATGTAGCACCAGTGATAAATTGTTTGAGTTGTTGGAAAGAAAGTTTGAGACCAAAATGATGGAGAAAGTATCTGTCAAGATTGTGGTTAAATAGGTTGCACTTTCTACTTTGGTAGCAGAGACCAAGGAAGTAATTATAAATGCAAACTCTCTGCTCACTAAACTATGCAATATTGAATAGTTCACGAAGGAGAACAACTGAATGATCGATCAACTACAGCAAGAACTCAAATCCACCAGTCAATCTTTAACTATTGATCCAAAAAATAGTTCAAACCATTATGTCAACATAATGCATACTCAAGGAAATATAGCTAAGTTGATGGCTAATGATGGAAAGATTAGATCTCACCTACTTTCTATGCAAACAATTTTAACACCTCACCTGGAGGCATTACAAAGAAAGTTTGTCAAGGCTAAGGAATTAACTCAGAGGGATCCAAATTTGTCTACTGCTGAGAGTCTAATAAATCTAGCTGTCGAGCTAGAAGTGCAGTCTGAAGTTTTAACTATTGTTGCAGGATGATGGGAAACTACACTACACATGGTTATGATGTTGCACAAACCATTTCTGGAGAAGCATTTTGAGATCCCAACTCTAGATGACATTTGTCATGTCAAAATCAAGGGGGAAGTAAAATCATGACATGAAAAAGAGGGAGGTAACCAAATTTTTGAAATTTTTTGAATGTATATATATCTCAGGCGGAGTATTTTGTTTATACTACATACTTTTGTAAAGGAAGATGTAATGTCATGACAAAGTGTTTTTGCCACTAATGTCAAAGGGGGAAATTGTAGATCTCTATAGTTTTGATTGACTATTAGTGAACCACACTTAGTCATATATCTAGGCAATGATGGTCGGTCATCACTGCAACCAATTCATTATGTAAAGGCCGAGCTATGTAATGTTTACTTACCGAGTAGTAGTATTGCCGAGTAAAGTTATGGTCACTATGTATTTTTTTTAGTATACCGAGTCTAGTATTGCCAGTCCTATATGCAATGATTATAGAGTGCTAGATTTATCAACATATGCCAAGTACAATGAATGCTGAGTATCAGAAACTGCATTTGCCAAGTTAGTCAGAGAATGACATAAGAGTTTGTTTTTCATAGTGATTGAGGTAAACAGTTTTGGCCAACATCCATGTTTTGTATTTTGTTTGTTGAGATAATTACAGAGGTAATTACGTATCTACTTAGTGATCATTGATCCCTATGCAATACCTAAAGCTAATTAGAAATTAGTAAGACTTAAGAAGCAAAAGGAATTAATCTAAACCATAGATCTTGAATCAGTAAGATGTTTTGTTGATTATATAAGGACAAGATCTAAACCCTAAAATTTAGTAGCAAGGGATAGAAAATGTGAATGGTATAAGCAGACAGGTATGATTCAGTGAAGAGAAGTATTCAGAGATAGATTTATGTGACAGAGCTAAGTAGTGAAAGCACAAAAAGGAGATAAATTTGATAGATGAGATCAATATTATACAGTAAAAAGAAGATTTGTTATCTACATACAGTGCAAACTGAAAGATTAGGTACTGAGACACTCTAACTTGTGTATCAGGGTAAATCTCTTAACCAAGTAGTCCTAATAAACTTTTTGTAATCTCTTAATGGAGTGCTTACTTTTTTGTAAGTTTCAAGTCCTTTTACAAGGTAGACAGTATAAGTCTTTTAGCTTTTAACAGGGCAGACCCCTCATAGGGTAGATCAAATTTTGATCAAATTTTGTAAGCCCTAATAGGAAAATTTATTACTATAGTAGTGAAGATTTGTGGGTGTCATCCCCACCCTATTTTTACCTTTCAAGTGTTTTTGGTAACCAAAATCTTTGTGTTATGAATGCTTTGATGGATGATGTTTAGTTTGTTAGTTATCTAATTATGATCAAGTATTGTTAATGCTATGCAAAAATTTTATTATGAGAATGGTTAGTAGGTGATATCTGATTCACCTCCCCTCTCAGTATCACATTTCCTAATTATATTTCCAATAATTGGTATCAGAGCTGCAAGGTTTATCATAGAAAGTCTAACCACTTGAAGAAAAACATCTTGAGATGGAATTCTATAAGCTGGGAAACGTCATAGAGAATCAAAAAATTGATGTCCAACTGGCAGTACAACAACTAGAAGTAGCCAAAATCAAGCTGAAGAAATCCTTGAGCAAAAGGAGAGAAATTTCTATTCAACAAAATGAATCACAATATAAAGAAGAAGATACCACTAGATGATTTGATAATGGAATCTTTGCTGAAAGTGATGAAGCCATAAAAGAACTACTGGAGAAGAATACCATACTTAATGATGACATTAGGAATCTAAAGAGAGAACAAGGGACTCAATCTGTCAGACTTTGTGAAGTAGTTGAATAGAAAAAGAAAGCTTAAGATGATAAGACAATGGTTGAAGAAGATAAAAGACAAATTCCAATAAGATTGGATGAAAGGACAAGTGACATGCAAAGGTTGACTAATAATCAACTAGACATGGTAAATCAACTACTGCTGGTTAATCAAGAGTTGGGCAGGAAAGATATGGAAATCAACCAACTGAGGTCTAAGAATGATCAATTAAGGGATGAACTTAGAACTAAAAAGGAAATCAATGAAAGGATGAACAAACCTAATGAAGCAGCAAAATATTTTGAAGAATTGTTAAGATCACCTAGAAGATCTGATGATAGATCTTGACTTGGACTAAAAAAACATGCTTCATCTACTGAAGAAGGAGAATCATCAAAGAATGGAGAACATAAGAATGCAAAACCAAAGAACAAGAAGCCCACATGCCATCACTATGGAAAGCCAGGACATACAACCAACATATGCAGAAGTAAACATGGTAAGTTTGATTCAAAACCTAAGGTCAATGGAAATTGCTTTAACTATAAGAAACATGGACATCAGGCACATGAATGTAAGTCTAAGGTTAGTAACCCACCTACCTCACCTAAGTTTCAAGGAAATTGTTTCAATTGTCATAAGTATGGGCATAAAGCATTTGAATGCAAGTCTAAACCAAGATGGTCATCAAATGAAAAAACTAAGTCACCTGCAAAGAACAACTCATACAATTGGGACTACAATACATGGTACAATTGTCATTATTGTGGAAAATATGGATACATTATAGAAAATTGCATGAAGACTCATTTCAAAGGCAGATCTAGAAGCTAGATGACTGGAAGCATGGTATGTTACAAATATAATAAGATAGGTCATCTTAAGAAAGACTGTAGATCACCTATGCTAAGAAATCATCAGAATCAGAATGAAGATATCCATGAGAAATTGAAAAATTAGATGGAAAAGACATGGAAGAAGAAAGAAGAAGGAAGAACTAGTGAACCTAGCACATCCGAGGTCACCCGATCCGATGGATCGGGTGATCACACTTCTTCTAACTAAGCATAGAAGGTATGTTTGGAACTGAATTTTACAAAGCTTTATTTTACATCATTTTCTAACATAAATATTGAGTAGAAGTCCAATCTATATAGTTAAAGATGCATTAGGACATATCTGAGCGAAATAGAAAACTTTATTTTTTGATGCCGAGTGACAGTATTCTGACTGAGATATCAGTGAATGTCAAGAACCTATTATGGCCAAGATGCTATATTTACCGAGCTGTGTCATAATGGTTATTTTGACTGAGCTTGTGTTAGTCGAGGTTAGCATGAGTTTGCTGAGACAGCTGCATTCCACTTACAAATTCTGTATGGAGCATTTATGAGACCCTAATTTCACTTTTCAGAATCTATAAAGTGGAAAGTTGCCATTCATTTCATTTCACCTAGAAAATTGAGATTTCTTTGAGTGATTCAGAGCAAGAGCAACTAGTTTATCAAGTCGATTCTGAATCTCCACAATGTGTCGTTGGCAAAAATCATCTACAGTGTACTTACAAGAAAAAGGTACATTACCGAGAAAACATTTATTTTCAAAATTTCAAAATTTAAAATGGCATCATCATCTGCTACAGTAAAGAAACAAGGGATGGAGGTTTTCAATGTGCAATTGGTAAGGAATGAAGTCTGCAATTAATGAATCTTTAAGACAATTTCAGAATCCACAATTAAAGGAGATTTGACCAGAGCCCTATCTTCAATTTTGGAAAATGTGTTGATGATGAATGACATTAGGTCATGTTATATGTGTAAAATTGGGGAAATCAGAGATTACAAGATCAAGGAGGCATATGACAAGTTATGTGTTAATGGAGTGGTGAAGCCAAAATATAAATTGGTTGTCAAACAAGGGTTAGTGCATGCCCTATATTTCTCGTAGAACTTTAAGGTTGAATGGATAAAAATTATGTTGAGTCAAGTACATGACATGAAACTATGGCTAGAAGATGGACCAGTGAAGATAAAAAAGGAAATGATCCAATGAGTCACTGGTTACCCTATGATTCAAGGAAAAAGGACAATGAAGTTTTCAAGAAAAGAGGAAATTCAGGCAAACACACAAGCTGTATGGAACAAATGAGGAATGACAATCTCTACCATTATAGATCTAGAAATTGACTTTGTTTTTAGGGTTATCTTGTACAAGTTCTACCAATCTAGTCGGTTGGATAGTGTCCCCTGTATGGTAGTGGACGAGGCATGGAAAATCATTAAGAAATGGCACACATATGATCTTGCTGAGCTCCAGCTGACTCAGCTTGCTGAGAACCTCAACTCAATCCAGACTGCAAAGAACTCAATGTGTTAGTTTGGTTCTTTGCTAATCTGTCTATTCTTTTATGTAAAGAAGAATTTTCCTACTCATGAAGGTGTCATATATGATAAGAAGAAACCCATTACTGGGCAAATCAACGAGTTTATAGGTTAGATAGGAGATAGTTTTAATGGAGTAATGGACAACTATTTTGTTGAGTTTAAGAAGAAAATGAGGAAGAGGAGCAGAATCCTATGTCATTAGTTGATAAGTACAGTAATGATATATGCTTTCTAGTTGACAAAGATTTCACTTATGCACAAGAAGTCCTTCCTAGGGTTTCATGGCTCATGCCACTACCCTATGAAATTAATATAGATGAAGCTACTGCTGCCATCATAGCCCTCTTAGCCAAAGAAATTGATAGCAATGCAGCCTACTTTAGGACATATGAAGAAGCCAAATCAAAAATCTCTTTGGGTTTAACAGGTGCAACCTTAGAGAGGAAGAGAAAGAAGATAGTAAAGAATGTGGAGAAGTGATGCAGGAGCATCCTGGGTGTAAGAGCAATCTTGCATCACCCAAAAATATTTCCATTTTTGTATTCAATAAGGGCTATCTTGTGTAGAGCTGCTATTTATGGAAACTTGTTATGTTTTAGTAAGTTGGTCATATGCTCTCAAAATGTTCTAATTTTACATGTGGAGGTTCATCTTAGTCATATCAGCCTACTAGTAAAGTTTCATGGCTAGATCAGGTCTAGTTTTGAAGATATTGAAGATTTTCGATATTGGTAGTAGGGTACAAAAACTTTGAACTCAGTTTTGAAGGCTTTAGAGGCCCAAGATCAGGTCAAAAATTTGGGTGATAGGCACTTGCGCAAGTTAGGCCTATAGAGCACTTCATGGCCTTTCTGAAATGGGGTTGTAATAGTTAATCGGGTCAATTGGTGATGACTTATTGTCTCCGAAAGTCAGGCCACTTGAAATGGCAGAAAATAATTTTCCTTTAAAAATTTTGTTTGGGTTTCAAAAGTTATTTTGAGTCTATGTTGATGTAATAAATTAAAAAATAAAATAATTCTGAGTTTGGTCGGCCCTAAGGGCTAAATTTCTAGAACCTTCTCAGGCAATGGAAAATGCCTATGTAAAGAAGGCCCCTAGTGTTGTCTAGGGTAGTTATGGGTAGATCTGGGTAATGATTCAAGGCTTTGTCCTACATAATATTGTAAGGAGAATGCCCATGTGTCTTTTCATATTGTAATTTTGAAATTTGTAATTCCACACTTGTGGAGATAATAAGAAGCCTATTTTTTGTTCTTGCAAATTGTTGTTGTTTCTCTATTTTTGTTATGTGTTTGTGGTATTAGGGGGAGCACCTTTCTTCAAGTGGTATTAGAGCAGGAGTTCCTAAGTGTGTAAAAAGATCACCAACTATGAGGTAGTTTGCACTAGGACCATGGTTAGGGTTTCAATGGTATGCATGAAAATGCCTTCACAAAGGGAATGTGGTGGAAGAGCCGGTGTTGTGACACCTGAGGTTAGAGAGCTCCAGAGACAAGTGCAAGCAATGCAAGAAGAGATTCATAGAGGAATGAATCTTAATGTTAGAGACAAAAGTGAGGATGAAGCTGAAGAAGGAAATGATGATCAAGAAGTAGAAGTCAAAGTTTTGAATCAAGAGGAAGAAAGGATTTTCTAGGCCATTTCCAAGATCGGGAAAAGACCTAAGATCGAGGTTCCTATTGTTTCAAGGAATCTTAACCCAGAGAAATTGATCGAATGGATCAATGAATGTGAAGAATATTTTGAGTATGAAGATATTGAGGATCCCAATTGGGTCAAGTTTGCAAAGGCCAGACTGAAGGGTCATGTGAAGATCTGGTGGCAAGAGATTCAATTAGAGGGAAATAGAAAAGGGAAAGATAAAATCACAAGATGGGATCAGATGGTAGATAAATTGAAGTGACAGTTCATTCCTGTTAATTATGAGCTTGACCTACTAAAGAAGATGCAAAGTTTGAAGCAAGCAGGAAGATCTATTCAGGAGTATATAGAGGAGTTCTATTGAATCATCATCAGAACAGGCCATGCAAAAGCTGATAAGGAGAAACTTGCCCGTTACCTTAATGGGTTGAGCCTAAGCAATCAAGAGGAGCTGAATTTGGTTTGAATGAATAGTATTGAAGAGGCATACCAGTTTTCCCTAAAAGTAGAGGAAAAGCTAAACAAGAAGTTTGAGAGCAGACAAAATGGAAGAGGTCATGGTGGAAGATATGGTGGACGGTCATATGGAGGTAGAAATGAAGATCTGAAAAAGAAGGATGAGGCTTGTAGTAATCAGAATCAATGAGGAAACAATTTCAATCATTTCCAAGATCAGAATAATAGAGATCAGAGGGGAAGAGGAAGAGGACAAGGATCAGGAAGAGGACAAGGATCAGGAAGAGGAGGCTTTTGTGGAACATGTTTTCATTGTGGAGAAGAAGGTCATAAGGCATTTGAATGTCCTTAGTGCCAAGGAAGAACAAATAGGAGAAATGAAGGCCAGGCCAGAGTTGCACATGTAGATGAAGATGCTAGATCATCACATTCTGAAGATGCTAAAAGAGGAGAAACGTTGATTGACAAAAGAGTCCTGTTGAGTGGTGAGAATGAACCTGAGCAAAGGAGGAGCTTGTTTCATACCAGATGCAAGTGTGAGGGTAAGTGTTGTGATGTGATTATTGATAGTGGAAGCACTAGAAATTTGGTGTCAGAAGAGATGGTGATAAAGTTGAAGCTAAAAAGATAGAAACACCCACATCCATACCGGATTGCTTGGGTGCAGGATGACCACAAGGTCATGGTCAATGAACAATGTCTAGTGAAGTTCAAGATTGGTGGATACCATGATGAGGTACTATGTGATATCATATCTATGGATGCATGTCATATGTTGTTAAGTAGACCATGGCAATTTGACAGATGTGTTGTACATGATGGTCCTGCAAATACCTATTCCCTGACAAAGGATGGAGTGTGACATAAGTTAAAGCCATTGAATGACACAAAAGAAAAGGTATGTGGTAGTGCAAGAATAAAAAAATTTTATGGAAGAAAATTCCTAGATGGTATGAGGCATGAGCATGTGTGTTTTTCTTTAATTCCAAAAGCTGGTAAAAAGGAAGTAGAAGATGTGCCTGTAGAAGTTATAGATTTGTTGAATGAGTTTCAAGATATTGTATCCAATAATGTGCCTAATGGATTATCACTAGTCAAGAAGATCAATCATCAGATGGACTTGATCCCAGGAACAAGTTTGCCGAATAAGGCAGCACACAGAATGACACTTGCAGAAAGTGAGGAGTTGAACAGACAAGTACATGAGTTGTTGCAGAAAGGATTGAACTATGATAGTCTGAGTCCCTATGTTGTACGAGTGGTATTAGCACCAAAGAAGAATGGAGAGTGGAGGATGTGTACAGATTCCAGAGTAATAAATAAGATCATAATCAAGTACAGATTTCCATTGCCACAAATGGATGATATTATGGACTGTTTGAGTGGAGCTGTGTATTTCTCAAAGATAGATCTGAAGAGTGGATATCATTAGATTCGGATCATAGAAGGAGATGAATGGAAAACTACCTTCAAGACAAAGGAAGGACTGTATGAGTGGTTAGTCATGCCTTTTGGGCTAACCAATGCATTGAGCACTTTCATGAGGTTGATGAACGAGGTTCTAAAAGAATTTCTGGGTAAGTTTGTCATTGTTTACCTAGATGATATTTTGATCTTTAGTAAGACATTGGAGGAGCATATGATACATATTTGTATGGTATTTGAGAAGTTGAGAGAAGAGAAATTGTTGATTAATTTGAAGAAATGTTGTTTTGTGAAGAAAGTGTTAGTGTATTTGGGATTTGTAGTTTTAGCAGAAGGTCTAAAAATAGACCCAGAGAAGGTACATGCTATCCTTGAATGGCCTACTCCAAGGAGTGATACTGAGGTAAGATCTTTTCATGGGCTTGCTAGTTTTTATAGAAATTTTATCAGAAATTTTAGCAATATTTATGGACCCTTGACTAAAACAATGAGAGGGGATAGAAAAAAGTTTAAGTGGAATAATGGGGTAGAAAAGAGTTTTCAATTATTGAAACAAAAAGTTACAGAACAAACTATTTTAGCACTTTTAGATTTTAATAAGGTGTTTCAAGTAGACTGCGATGCTAGCAGTACTGTAATAGGAGCTGTTATGAGCCAAGAAGGTAAACTTGTTGCTTATTTTAGTGAGAAGTTAAATGATGCCAAGAGAAAGTATTATGTTTATGATCAAGAATTTTATGCTATAGTTCAGGCATTGAAGAAGTGGAGACACTATCTGCTTACTAAGGAGTTTGTTTTGTATACTTATCATCAAGGTTTGCAATATTTGAATAGTCAAGGAAAGTTGAATCAAAGACATTTGAAATGGGTTGATTTTTTGTAGAGTTATACATTTATTTTGAAACACATGAGTGGAAAGTCTAATAAGGTTGCAGATGCTCTTAGTAGAAGGAAACTATTGCTGACAAAAATGCAGATTGAAGTGGTTGGGTTCAAGGAACTCAAGAATTTATATCCAGAGGATCCTAATTTTGGTGAAGCTTGGAAAGCTTATAAAGAACCTATTGCTCTAGACAGAATGAAGTGGCTGGATTTTATCATCCAAGATGATATGCTATTTAGAGGGAGTCAATTGTGCATTCCATGAAGTTCTATGAGGGAGAATCTCATCAAGGAAAACCATAGCGGAGGATTGGCTGGACATTTTGGTCGTGATAAAACCCTTGCTTTGGTTAGTGAGAATTATTATTGGCCACAGTTGCATTAAGATATCAAGAAGTTTGTACAGAGTTGCAAAGTATGTCAGATGGTGAAAGGAGCAAAGCAAAATACAGGGTTATATCAACCATTACCTATGCTAGAGAAGCCTTGGGAGGATATCAATATGGAATTTGTTCTTGGATTATCGAGGACTCGGTGGGGACATGATTCAATTTTTGTGGTGGTTGACAGATTTTCAAAGATGCCACACTTCATTCCCTACAAGAAGACTAATGATGTTGTTCATAAAGCAGAATTGTTTTTTAGAGAAGTAGTGAGACTACATGGTTTGCCAAAGACCATAGTTTCTGATTGAGACACCAAGTTTGTAGGCTATTTTTGGCAAACATTGTGGAAGAAGATGAAGACAGATTTGAAATTCAGTTCATCACATCATGCATAGACTGATGGACAAATGGAGGTGGTGAATAGGAGTTTGGGAAATTTGCTGAGATGTTTGGTTGGAGATAAGCTGACAGGATGGGATTTGATTTTACAACAGGAAGAATTTGCATACAATAATTCTATCAATAGGAGTACTGGTAAATCACCATTCCAGATTGTATATGGAAATAGTCCTAGAAATGCATCTAAGTTGAGAATGATAGATAAAGGAGAAATAAGTAGTGCTGAAGCTAAGGATTTTGCAGAACATTTGAAGAACATCCATGAGGAGGTGAGGAAGCACATTACCAAGATGAATGCACAGTATAAGGCTATGGTAGATGAGAAAAGGAGGCATAAGGAATTTTAGGTTGGGGATGAAGTCATGGTTAATTTTTAGAAGGAATGATTTCCATTTGGTACATATAACAAATTGAAGATGAAGAAGTTTGGGCCATGTAAAATACTGAAGAAGCATGATTCAGGAAATGCATATAAAGTAGAATTGCCTACTAAGTTGAATATTTCACTAGTGTTTAACATTTAAAATCTGATAGAGTATCATGAGGGAGGTGTTGAAGATGAGATCATAATAGCATAGTGGAGTATTCCAGTAACTAGTTCAGGTACCAAAGAGATTGAGGATATACTAGATAGTCGTGTCAACAGAAGTACAAGGAACATGACATATGAAGAATATCTAGTCAAGTGGAAAGGATGATGTGTTGAAGATTCATCATGGTTGAAAAAGGAGGAGGTTAACCATCTTGGTTTTCCTCTACACACTTGAGATGTGATGGGGTCACTTCTCAAATTACCCCGGGTGTCTGATGCAGGAGCATCCTGGGTGTAAGAGCAATCTTGCATCACCCAAAAATATTTTTGTTTTTTTATTCAATAAGGGCTATCTTGTGTAGAGCTGCTATTTATGGAAACTTGCTATTTTTTAGTAAGTTGGTCATACGATCTTAGAATGTTCTGATTTTACATGTGGAGGTTCATCTTAGTCATATTAGCCTGCCAGTAAAGTCTCATGGCTAGATCAGGTCTAGTTTTTAAGATATTGAAGATTTTTGGTATTGGTAGTAGGGTATAGAAACTTTGAACTCAGTTTTGAAGGCTTTAGAGGCCCTAGATCAGGTCAAAAATTTGGGTGACAGGTGCTTGTGTGAGCTAGGCCTGTAGAGCACTTCGTGGCCTTTCTGAAATGGGGTCGTAATAGTCAATTAGGTCAACTGGTGATGACTTATGGTCTCCAAAAGTCGGGCCACCTAAAATGGCAAAAAATAAATTTCCTTTAAAATTTTTGTTCAAGTTTCAAAAGTTATTTTGAGCCGAATTTGATGTAATAAATTAAAAAATAAAATAATTCTAAGTTTGGTCAACCCTAAGGGCTAAATTTCTGGAACCTTCTTGGGTGGTGGAAAATGCCTATATAAAGAAGGCCTGTAGTGTTGTCTAGGGCTGTTCTAGGTAGATCTGGGTAATGATTCAAGGCTTTGTCCTACAAAATATTGTAAGGAGAATGCCCATGTGGCTTTGCATATTGTAATTTTGAAATTTGTAATTCCACACTTGTGGAGATAATAAGAAGCCCATTTTCTATTCTTGCAAATTGTTGTTGTGTCTTTGTTTCTGTTATGTGTTTGTGGTATTAAGGGGAGAACCCTTCATCAAGAAGTATGTAAAACAATCAGACAATGATGCTCCACTAGAATTAAACCAAGGTTTGGGAGAAGATGAGCCAAGTGAATCTAGTGACAGTGAAGAAGAAGAAGAAACTCACATAGAAGAGAAGAAAGGAAAGAAACCAATAATTACTGAGCCCCCAACCAAGAAAAGAATACTAAAACCTAGAGTGTCTTCGCAACTTGTGCTAAGGCCTAGAACAAGGGGAGAAACTACTGAAACTCCTAAGGTATCCCCTAAATCCAATAAGCATAAACCTGCACTACCTAAGGTAGTGCCGAGTAAGGGAAACAAAAGGCCTAGAAGAAAACTTGTATTGGTACAAGAAGATGATGAGGAAATTGAAAACGATGAAGATGTGAAGAAGAAGATTGCACTACAAGATGTTAAATCCATTGTGGATGAAATATGCCACAAGATCAAAAGCTTCGTAGGAGTGGATGACTTGAAAGAGTTAAAGTTTGGAAGTTTGAGTATAGGAGAGAAAGAAAAAGTTGAAGATGATATTCTTGAAATGCTCTACTCTTTCAAGATGTTACCTATTCAGTTAGAGAATCAAATACCAAAGGAGATGAGCAATAGGGTTGCACAAAAATGGGAATATGACCTTAATACTGAAAAACAAATAAGGGAGAGCACTTTAGCACAAGTGGAGTCAAGCCTCACCTCTACCAACATTAGAAAAAATATGGAGAAATATCAAGCCAAATTTAATCCTAAGCTCAGAGCTTATCTAATCCTTGAACACAAGGTTGAGGATGTAGTATAGGAAAGTGTCAAGATTTGGAAAATAGTGTATGGATTCTTGATTGACAAAGATGGAGATATTGGTGCTAGTACATCTAAGGATGCCAAGCCTAAAATAGAACAAAGTGTAATGGAATTACCCATTCCAGAGATAGAAGCTCCCAAGGAAGAGGAAATTTAGAAAGAACATAAAGTACACATTATAGATATCATAGAGGATACATCAGTTAAGAATCTGGTATTAACCAAGGAAGACATACAAGCTGAGAAAGCAAAAGACACATCTTTGCCAGGTAGTAACACAGTACTTTTACAAGTCAAAGCTTATCCAAAAATTGATGTAACATCAACTGGTAACACTACCCCCACCAAATTTGAAGTTGTTATAGTTGATCAGTTAGCTAATACAAGTACTACCGAGGAACTAGAGAAGTTAGCACCAATTATTCAACTCAGGTCTACCAAGGAGATCCACAAAGAAAAAGAGGAGAAATCAAAAGATAAAGCTAATAATCCTCATGTGGAGGATAAAGGAATTGAGGAAAAATAAGGAAAAGACATAGCTATTGAGGTACAAGAGCCTACAAAATAAGAAGAAATACAAGCTCTTGTATAGATGCCGAGTGGGAGCACACCGAAGAAGGCACAAAAGAAGAAAATGAAATTCTTCTCACCTGAGGTAACCATTGATGAAGTTATTACTTTTCCTAAATGGGATACATATAACTTATCCTATGAGAAAATACAAATATTGAAAGATTTATTATCAAGGAAACGTAGACAAGAAGAATTGAGAAGAGAGCATTAGCAGAAATAGGTTCTGTATGAAATCAAAAATAAATTTAAAGATGTTTATGAGTTATCAGATGTAAATAGGTTCACTCCCATATTGGAACAACTTGTACATATTGTTCAAAAGGTAAATAATGACACATGTAGCCCCAGTGATAAATTGTTTGAGTGGTCAAAAAGAAAGTTTGAGACCAAAATGTTGGAGAAAGTATCTACTAAGATTACGGTTAAATAGGTTGTACTTTTTACTTTGGTAGCAGAGACTGAAGATGTAATTATAAATGCAAACTCTCTTCTCACCAAACTATGCAATATTGAATAGTTCACTGAGGAGAACCAATGATTGATCAATCAACTGCAGCAAGAACTTAAATCCACCAGTTAGTCTTTAAGTATTGATCCAGAAAATAGTTCAAACCATTATGTGAAGATGATGCATACTCAAGGAAAGATAGCCGAGCTGATGGCTAATGATGGAAAGATTAGATCTCACCTACTTTCTATGCAAACAATTTTAACACCTCACCTAGAGGCATTGCAGAGAAAGTTGGTCAAGGCTAAGGAATTAACTCAGAGGGATCCAAATCTATCTACTACCGAGAGTCTAATCAATCTAGCTACCAAGCTAGAAGTGTAGTCAGAAGTTTTAATTGTTGCTGCTAGAGGAAGGGAAACTCCACTACACATGGTTATGATGTTGCACAAAACATTTCTAGAGAAGCATTTTGAAATCCCCACTCCAGATGAAATTCATTGTGTCAAAATCAAGGGGGAAGTAAAATCATGACATAACAAAGAGGGAGGTAACCAAATTTTTGAAATTTTTTCAATGTATATATATCTCAGGGGGAGTATTTTGTTTATACTACATACTTTTGTAAAGGGAGATGTAATGTCATGAGAAAGTGTTTTTGCCACTAATGTCAAAGGGGGAGATTGTAGATCTCTATAGTTTTGATTGACTATTAGTGACCCACACTTAGTCATATATCTAGGAAATGATAGTCAGTCATCACTACGACTGAGTCATTATGTAAAGGTTGAGCTATGTAATGTTTACTTACCGAGCAGTAGTATTGTCGAGTAAACTTATGGTCACTATGTATTTTTTGTAGTATACTGAGTCTAGTATTTCCGAGTCCTATATGCAATGATTACCAAGTGCTAGAGTTATCAACATATGCTGAGTATGTTAGGAATAAGGTGTCTCAACCTTGGATAATTCCTATTCTTATTATTTGTTTTGTAAATGTATTTTTTGCAAATAATGAAATTAAGTGTGAGTGTACATGTCTAGTTGGCATGTTGATGTGTCACTCCACTTGATGTGTCGGCATCTTGTGCGTAAGGAGATCATGTCTGAAATGGTCATGATGCATTCCTATGACATGTAAGAACTATTTAAGGAATGTGCTATGACAGGTGTAAGAGCATCTTATGAATTGGGCCTATTTGGGTGGCCAAGAAGAAGTGGTTGGTGTGTGTAAGAGAATATGCCAAAAATAGGTTGGTATGACAAATTCTCTTACACTTCTCTTGTGACCGTTATTTTTGGTAGATTCTATGACAAGCTGTCATAGTCTATTCTAGGGATGGATGCCTATTCTTGGAATTGCATGTAACAACTATGTACATGTGGCTTTATGCATGGGTCTTGGTGGTTGGATGCCAAACTCCTTTTTTGGGTATTTTTTGGGTCTTGAGGAGCCTATATATATGATGCTACTTCTATGGGAGGGACACAAGTTTGATAGAGGTGTACTATTATGTAGCTAGACTAGTCTCTTATCTCCTGAAAGAACTTGCATTGCAAGTGTGTTGTGGTCTTTGTGTTGAAGATAATACATTGTGCAGGTTGTTTTATCGAAATGTTTTTCCCCACTAGCATATCTTTTTGTTTATGTGTTTCGATCTTCTCTATCTATTTTATATATGCATGGTATATGGCTGCAATATCTTTGTTAAAGTAGTTAACGAATCTAAAATTGTAAGGATTTAAATAGAATTTTCACAATACTTTCCTTTAGAGATTAGTGTAGGAAGCTATTTTCACACCTGAGTTTCCTTACAAGTGGTATCAGAGCCTAATCAACTTTTGATCCTAGTTGTTGGGCAGGGTTTTTTGAGCTAATCTCAAGTTGAGTGGGAGTTTTGTGTAGAGAATTTTGAATCTTATTTGTAGATTGAGATGGCAAGTTCCTCATACAGTAGAATGGAGGTGGAGAAATTTAATGGCACTAATTTTGAGTTGTGGAAACTCAAGATGGAAGACATGCTTGAAGACCATGATCTATGGGAGGCTGCTTCACTTAATGTGAAACTTGTAATGATATTGCAAGTAGATTGGGAGATCAAGGATTGGAAGGCTAAGGGTCTCATTAGACTCTGTCTAGCAGATGTCGTTCTTTTGAATGTTCTTGATGAGACTACTACAAATTCTTAGTGGCAATGACTTGGGTCTGTGTATCAGGCCAAATCTCTAGTGAAGAAGTTGTTCTTGAGAAAGAAGTTGTATTCTTTAAGAATGGAGGAAGGTGGATCTGTAACTGATCATCTCAATGCATTCAATTTATTGATTGCACAGTTGGCATCATTCGATGCCAAGATCGAGGAGGAGGATCATTGTATGACCCTGCTTTGTTCCTTGCCAGATTCATGGGACCATCTTTTGATGGCTCTCGAAAGTACTATAGTCACATTCCATATGGATGATGTGGTGTCTTCGCTACTATCTGAGGAGATGTGAAGAAAGACTTCAAATTCATCTAAGGAAGCCCTTATTGTTTGCGGGAGATCCAATGATAGAGGAAAGCAGAATGAAAACAAGTCAAAGAAGGGTAGATCCAAATCCCATGGGAGTTCTAAGACTCCTAGAAAGTCCAAGGCAAAATTTTGGAACTATGATTAAACTAGGCACTTCTGGAGGGATTGCAAGGAATCGAAGAAGAAGAAGAAAGGCTCAGATTCAGCTTCTGAAAAATCTCAAGAAGATGGAGTTGCTTTTATTGCAGCTTTGGTAGCCCATATATCTGATGATGTGTAGTTAGTAGACTCAGGTGCTTCTTTTCACATGACCTCTCATCAAAATTGGTTCTCAAAATATGAAGAGTTCGATGGTGGAAAGGTGTACTTGGGTGATGATTCTCACCTAAAGATAGTTGGACGCGGAAGGGTCACTATCAGATTTCTTGATGGATGAGTAAAGGGAATCAACGAAGTTATGCACATTTTGGGTTTGGCACAAAACCTATTATCTATAAGTATGTTGAATGATGTAGGTGTGCAAGTTGTCTTTTTGAAAGATGGATGCAAGATGATGAGAGGATCTATGGTGCTCGCTAGAGGTACTAGGAGAGGTACTTTGTTTCATCTTGAAGCATGCATTGCTCAGTGCAATAGTTCTTCTATTTCAAAGAAGAAAGTGGCTATCACTTCATCCCCACCATCTGAACAAGCAGTAAAGAAGACTGTGGTAGTGGGTTCTGATGGTAGTGCAGTAAGTGTACGTAAGGGTGCAAACACTTTGGAAGGAAAGCTTCCTGTAGAAAAGATGATGTTGTAGCATATGAGATTTGGCCACATTGGTGAGAAGGCTCTTAGGACCCTGAAGAATAAAAACCTCATTGAGGGGTTAAATGATTGCAATCTTGAGTTCGACTTCTGTGAACACTGTGTCTATGGTAAACAAAATCATGTTTAGTTTTACTCTAGTTCTCACAAATCTTCTGATGTTTTGGTTCTTATTCATTCTAATGTATTTGGTCCTGTAAAAGTTCTTTCAATCTCCAAGTCTGTATTTTTTGTATCTTTCATAGATGATTACAATAGAAGGACTTGGATTTATTTCCTTAAAAGTAAGACACAAGTCTTTAGTCGATTCAAGGAATTTAAAGCCCTTGTAGAGAATCAGACTAGTAAGAAGATTAAGTGTGTGAGAACTGATAATGGTGGTGAGTTTTTCTTGGCAAAGTTTGAATAGTTCTGTAAAGAATGAGGTATCGAGAGGAATAAGACAACTCCTTATACCCCACAGAAAAATGGAGTTGTAGAGAGAATGAATAGGACACTGATGGAGAAGGCTAGGAGTATGCTTAGTGGAGCTAGTTTAGAACAAAGGTTTTGGGCCGAAGCTGTGGCCACTGCTTGCTATCTGGTTAACAAATCTCCTACATAAGCTCTTGTTGGTAAGACACCCATGGAGGTGTGGTCTGGTAAGAAGCCTTCAATTAGACATTTTCATTTTTTTGGTTGTGAAGCTTATGCACATGTTCCGAAGGAGAAAAGATCTAAGTTGGAAAAAAAAGTTGTCAAATGTATTTTCATCGGATATAGTGTTGGTGTGAAAGGATACAAGCTTTGGGATCCTGTGGCTAGTAAGGTGTTGTATAGTAGAAATGTTAATTTTAGAGAGTTAACATCTTCTCGTCTTATGCTACAACTAGATGAAAAAGAAAAGGAAAAAGATGTTGTTCAGTTTCCTCCTACCCCTAAGAAGACTAAACAGAGAGACCATGTTGGATCTAATGATGAGGAGAGCTCTAGCAGCTCTAATAGTTCAAAAGAAGAGGAAGAACAACCACAACCTCAGCCCTTGAGGAGATCCATGAGAGAAAGAAAGCAACCAGAAAGGTTTGGTTATTCTATGTTAGATTCCAATTGTGTTTTTGCTTTGATTACTAACACTGATGAGCCTAGATCTGTGAAAGAGGCTTTGGGCATGGAAGATGCAAGTTCCTGGATTGAGGCTATGGATGACGAGATGGCTTCATTGGAGAAAAACAAAACTTGGGACCTTGTACCTTTTCCTAAAGGGAGAAAATCTGTTGGCTATAAATGGGTCTTCAAGAAGAAATTTTGTGTAGATGGTAGTGTTGAAAGGTACAAAGCTAGATTGGTTGCAAAGGGGTATTCATAGGTAGAGGGAATAGATTATGGTGAAATATTCTCTCCTGTTGCAAAGTTGACATCCATTAGATTTCTATTATCTCTTGCTGCATCATATGATTTAGAGAATAGATGGATGTGAAGATAGCTTTCCTTCATGGTGATTTGGAGGAAGACATTTATATGTCACAGCCTAAGCACTACATTGTTAAAGGTAAAGAATCTTTAGTTTGTAGATTAAAAAAATCTCTATATGGTTTGAAGCAATCTCCTAGGATGTGGTACCTTAAGTTTGATGCCTTTGTGTTGTCAATTGGATTTGTAAGATCAAAATTAGATCATTGTGTTTATTTTAGAGTTGAAAATGATCACCTTGTTATTGTTGCATTATATGTTGATGATATGTTACTGTTTGGGAAGGGTAAGGGTATGATTTCTAATTTTAAATCTCAGTTGTCAGCATAGTTTGAGATGAAAGATCTTGGGGTAGCTAGGTACATCTTGGGTATTGGAATAAGTAGAGAAAGGTCTAATAGAAAACTTTGGTTGAGTCAGAGTATGTGAAGTCTATGTTGGACATGTTCAACATGGTAGATTGTAGACCACTTTGTGTTCCTATTTCTGTGGGAACAAAGTTATCTATAGATGATTGTCCAAAATCTCCTAGTGAGGTGGAGGACATGAGTAGAGTACCTTATGCTAGCATAGTTGGTAGTCTTATGTATGCTATGGTCTGTACTAGACCAGACATTGCCCAAGTAGTGGGAGTCCTGAGTCAGTTTATGGCTAACCCTGGATGGGTACATTGGGATGCAGTTAAGAAAGTTTTCAAATATTTAAGGGGTACATCAGATTACTCCATATGTTATCATGGTAACTCTTCTGGATCTTCCCATTCAATTTGTATTCATGGGTTTGTGGATTTAAATTGGGTATGTGATATTGACAGTAGGAGATCCACTAGTTCTTATGTGTTCACTATGTTTGGTGGTGCTATCAGTTGGATGAGTAAGTGACAACCTGTGGTTGATTTGTCCACTACAGAAGTTGAGTACATGGCTACTACTCATGCTTTTAAGGAATCCATTTGGCTTAGGAGATTGTGTTCTAATGTTGGTGTTGATGCAGAACATATTACTATTTGGTGTGATAGTCAGAGCACTATTTGCCTTGTGAAGAATCCAACTTTCCATGCCAGAAAAAGCACATTGATGTGCAGTTTCACTTTGTGAGAGATATGGTGGAAGATGGAAAGGTAAATTTGGAGAAGGTAGATATAGTGAAGAATGTTGTAGATGCATTAACAAAACCAGTGGGCACTGAGAAGTTCAGATGGTGTTCGAAGTCTATGGGCCTTTTGGCCTATAGCAGTTAAGTTCCTATTATGTTCATGTTGCTCTTACAAGTTGTTCGACAAGTGGGAGAATGTTAGGAATAAGGTGTCTCAACCTTGGATAATTCCTACTTGTATTATTTTTTTTGTAAATGTATTTTTTGCAAATAATGAAATTAAGTGTGAGTGTACATGTCTAGTTGGCATGTTGATGTGTCACTCCACTTGATGTGTCAGCATCTTGTGCGTAAGCAGATCATGACTAAAATGGTCATGACAAATTCCTATGATGTGTAAGAACTATTTAAGGAATGTGCTATGACAGGTGTAAGAGCATCTTATGACTTGGGCCTATTTGGGTGCCCAAGAAGAAGTGGTTGGTGTGTGTAAGAGAATATGCCAAAAATAGGTTGGTATGATAGATTCTCTTACACTTCTCTTGTGACCATTATTTTTGGTGGATTCTATGACAAGCTATCATAGTCTATTCTAGGGATGGATGCCTATTCTTGGGATTGCATGTAACAGCTGT